>MUZC01001095.1:110085-131602 GCA_002072015.1 Radix auricularia | reverse complement strand
CCCCCCCCCCCCCCCCAAGTACGTCACACTTTCGTACAAAAGTATATTTTTATTGACAAAATAATTAAAATTTAACATAAAACACCGTGACGTCACACATGGCCGGACACCCCCTTCCCTCATGTCACAAACTGTTACACTTTCTTACACCCCCTCCCCCCTCTGGATGCGTGACTACTTTATAGACGGCCCCTAACTGAATACAACGGGAGTGTTTTTATTTTAAAAAAAATAAAATGAATATTTCGTTTGTTTTAAATGCTGAATGGCTGACTTTTGAGAACCTTAGATTACCAAAGCTATAACACAGTTTTAGCTATAGAGGGATTGAACTTCTAAAGCTGTGAATTACACCGAAAGTGGCACTGAATCAATGTCATATTTTAGTTAAGGTGATTAAATGCAGTGGCGTCACTAGGGGGTGCGGTGGGGGCGGGCCGCCCCAGGTGACACCATCAGGGGGTGACACCAGCCCGTAAAATTCTATATAGTCCCGTTATTTGGCACTGGAAAACTGGGAGGAGTTCTATGTGTTAAATCATGAGGGGGTGACACCATGAACTACCGCCCCGGGTGACACCAACCCTAGTGACGCCTCTGATTAAATGTAATTTAGAAATCGCTTCTTCGTTGATTAACTTAAAACTAAATGTACAAGAATGACATTGTGTAAAGTATTTTTTAAATGATTGATTAAAAAGAAATACAAGAACGTTGTATAATAAAAACCATGAAGGTCAAACATTATAATAAATTATACAGATAAATAAAAACGCTTTGGTAAAGGCCTTCATCAGTATAAATAACTTTAATCATTTGAATCATATGGAAAACAAATTAAGAGAAAACAAAATGAATGGGCACAATTACCTAAACTAACAAACCTCAGAGTTGAAAGGAAAATCAGCAAAGCAGAGAATTTCTGACATGCATCAAAAGCATTGACAGCGATAATCAAGCAGTATCAAAGCATTAACAGGATTCCACTGGACAAATGACGTGTAATACTACAGACATTGGCAGTATGCTATATCACAGATTTGATAGACATATGGTGTCTGTTTTGGCTCTATACTTACCCGAGAAGAACGAAAAGAAGTGAATAAACGCTGCTGCATGCGACAGTATCACGAACCATGTGGACAGTGTGTCAGTACAGCGTTGAATCCACTTCGGACCTCACTAAGTGCCCACCCTAGTCACGCCATTACTAGTAGATAAATATCCCAGCTTTTGTTTTGTGCTTGCGGATACGGAATATAATGAGGCCCTCTTCCGTGAGAAAATGTGTCCAAATTTAGAAATCCGATACAAAAAGTATCGACTGTATTCATCGATTACATAATTTCGAATGGTGCTATAATAAGAATAATAAGACCAGCGTGAAGTCGATTCGTCAACTATTCTTGTGTAAGGATAAAAATGTAAATTACCCCCCCCCCCCCATTTCCCCATTCATTATTAATTGTGTAAGGGGGTGAACTGAAAAAAAAAGAATAATAAATGATGGTTTATTACAGGTAATAATGAGAACACCCGAGAAATAAAAAAAGAGGGCATAAATATAGTACCAACTAACGGGCCCCAGATATTCATAAGCATTTGATGGGCCCCTATTAAGTATGCATTAGATACATAAACTTCTCCCGGTAGCGACTTTGTGGATAGAGGGCATTTCAAATCGCACTGGATGGCACCTCACAGGGGGTGATTACAGAGTGAAATTTAGGGAATATTTTACAGCTCATTTAACCTGATTACGTAACCGATCGCACATAAAAAGAGGCAGCCATCAAAGCAGATTGTTACAATGAAAGAACAAGAAAGAAAAATAGAGCTGAGAGGAGTTCCATTTGAAAATGGTTTTATTCGAGTAGGGAGCCACCAGGGTAGAAGAGCCACAAAAGCTGGCTGTTACCAAAAAGGGATATAATGGCAAAGCACAAATAGAGTAGGGTACAAACTTGAACACTGAGTTTCTGGTGCACGTGTAGCTTTCCACTATAGGGTGGGGCAACGATAGCAGGCAGAGGTGTCACTGGAGCAGGTTTCCATCATGCACAACATGAAAAGACTAGATTCGTGTGACAACAAAGTATAGTGTAAGTTGTGACTAAAGCAGAATTACAACAATGCAGCGCGCATTTAGAATTAGCTGAAAATTGAAATATAGTCCTGATTCAAAATGAATTATTAAATCTGATTTTATTTTACTGTTTTCACTATTTTTTAAAGGGGCGCGCCCTAGTTGTATAGATCAATAAATCTTTATTCGTACATTAAGGTCAGTGATAGCGAACATTTAGAAACATATACCCTAAACTGCCTAAACGGCTAGCGAAATCCCTTCACTACCATTAAACCAAAAATCTTGGGCGTCACTCCTCGGAATTCCGTGAAGCTGATTTTTTTTTTTTTACATAGTAAAAAGATGACTTTCCTAGACATAGATAACATCCATAAAAATTAAATTCTTTAAAGTTCAATTTATTTTATAATATATTTGCATAATTTATGTTATCCTTACATTTCCTGAGAAAATTCCATACCAGGATAGGTAAAAACCAGGGAAACAAGAAAACTTACACATTTGTACACAAGTATCGTACTTGTTAAAATATAAAACCCCTTATCTTAACATGATTGGTCTTTAAAAATATAATAAATGTGCTAATAATGATAAAAGAGCTTTTCATGTGCGTGGGTGACTGTGTGTGTGTGTTTCTGTGAGTGTTTGTATATTTATTCTGCAATAACTCCGTTATATCTACCGCGTAGTACCCATGCTGTAGGTCTACCACCAATGCTAGATAGAAGCTTTAGGTGTATATGTTGCATTGAGTTTTTGCAAGAAGATTCATAAGGGGGTAGGGAGGTCAATTTGGGACAGAAGGTGTGTGTGTGGGGGGGGTAAGGCTGACAGTTTGAATTCACAGTGGTCAGCAATATGTAAAAAATACTAAAAATTAAATTCCAATAAAAATTTGGTCGTCAGTTCTTCAAAATTTTTGGATTTTCAATTTTTATTTATTTTTTAGTTTCCCCAGAAATAAACAGTATATACACGACACAGGACAATATATTTTTTCCTAATGATCAATTATGAAGAGACAATGACGTATTCGTACAGTGAAACCTCTACCGACACAACGTTATTATGTTCAATGACGGAGGCACGTGAATAGCTTCATAAAGATATGCAATTCAAACCGACTCAACCCACCCCACCTCCAACGACAGGTTCCATTTCCATGGCCTGAAAAACAACCGATGACCTACGAGCGAATCCCAATCTTGGACGTGATCTTTTTTCTTCACCGTTGAGTTATTGGCCTGCTGAAGCATACAAAGAAACTAAAGATTGTATGTAGTACGTTAAGGGCTTCTTTAGAGGTTAGTTAAATAGATGCGTACGACCCGAATCAATCGTCATTTTCATAATACTGAGGTCTTGAATATTTGTAACACTACAGTTGTTTTTTGTTTTGTTTTTATTTATTTTAATTTGTGTTGTTGTTCTTTATAGTCGCGTTTGGGAAAAATAGGTTAGCGGTGGGGTCATGAAGTCCTGGTTATATTAAGCTATTTATACTGCTATGTTTTTACTAAAAATGTTTTCGGTAGCCGTATAAGCAAGTGGAAGTTGAATAAAAATCAACTGCTGTTATACGAGCAAGGGATACAAGCGACTGAGACAATTCGGCTTGTATGAGATGAGTCAATACAGAAAGATTTTAGTTTATAACTGTAGGATAACGTGGGTATTAACCCCTTTTGTACAACAAGATCTAATTGACTGATAACCCTTTAACTGCCCACCCTGCCCCCTTCCATATCGGCGAATGCCAAGGATGCGGTCGCGAAAAGCGAGCTGACCTATCATACGGCAAGATGATCAATTATCTCTTGTCGGATGATGTTAGGCGAAAGCCTTAACTATACAGATACGTTTCGTTTGGCACTGGTGAATTTTTAGTATTTTATATTTTATGAGTTGAATAATTTATTTGCGTAGTCGTAGGCTAAATAATGGTTTCAGGTTATTTCAGGATTTTCAGTGGAAAAATAAATCATTTCGGGCAGCAATGAACAATTTGTTTTTCTTTTAAGGTGATGTCATTAGAAGGATGACATCACCATAATAAAAAAATGATCAATAGAGATCACCTTTTACAGGGACAGGGGTGTATGAGGTGTGAGCTCATGTTTCAATGATACAAAATCGAAGTTAATTTTTGGACTTTCATTTTCTAAAAGAAAAATAAAATAAGATCTTATTTGCTTTGTTTAAGAAAATATAACGAAATCAACGGAAGTTTATAGTTTAAAAACTATTACATTATACTAACACAAGAGGCTGTTTTGACACTTACATCTCGTGAGATTGCTTCCTACTCCAAGAATAGTGAAAACAGTTTCAGCAGCTGTTGATGACAGAGCGAGACTTGACAGTGAGTGCCGCTACACGCATATCCTCAGAAACCCTTCTACCCATCATCACAGGGAGTACCCAATGAATCTTCTATTTTTTTCTCCCTCTTGAACTGAACCCCTTGTGCAGTTGAATTTCTGACAGGTGAAAAAATGCACTAGGGAAACAAATTTAATAGGTCTATAAAAGGGGGTGAATAAAATTCAAACGTCTTCAGAGAGACCGAAACAAAAAAATCAATAAATGTCTATGGCGCAGTGTTCGTCACCTGTCATTGAACAGCGCGTTACCGGGAGGACGAAACAATGGGGTTTACACCCCCCACCCTCACATACGTTCGTGTGACTGTGACGGATTGGTTTCGAGAGTAACTTGCGGGCCGCGTACAATGATCTAAAGTTGTGTGATTTTTTAAAAGGCTTGGGAATTAATTCATTTATTAAGAAAGCGGGTGGGAATGGCTTGGACTGTGAAATACTTTCTTTTAGAAATTTTTGTTTAACCCGAAAGGTTTGGGGAGGGCTTTAAAAATAATCCTGTTTAACGGAGACGCTAAAACACATGTGAACCAATGATTAATGGTTTTTTAATTTTAAAAAAGTAAATAAAGTTTACCTAATTAAAGCCAAAAAAAAGTAAAAGAGAAGAAACTTGCTATTTATTTATCCTTCAACTTCATGTGCGTGCCTCCGTCCCAAAAATCTATTGTTTTGTGGACAGCTGACATTTTCTAATATTTCCATATCCAATAAGAGGAGAACTGTTGCATATTTATGTACCATAAATATATTTATGTCCTAAATAATGTTACAATTTTTATTTTTTGTCACAGACTCTCCTTCTTTTACAGTTGATTCTTGTGTCATACGTTCTGAAATCGCATAACACTTTAAGAAAAAGCTCAATGTGATTGTCTGAAGTCACGTGCTAAGATTTAGGGTTTCCGGACTGATAGAGGCGGTTTTGAACCCATGAAGAGAGTACGAGCAGTTGAACCTCTCATAACGAGCAAAAAAAAAAGAAGTGAAAGCGTTAATATCTAAACGAGCAACATTTCGCATCACGAGTTACGCAGACAGGTGAATTCCCATTTTCCAAAATTCATTTGTGAGCCGGTTCTTCCACGCGATGCCTTAGTTTGTGTTTAGCACTCAGTCTATTAGTATTAGCTTAATGTTATCGTGGTTGATCACCCATTTTAAAAAAAATTTATATTCAGAAAGTATTAGTAATTTTTAATGTGCAAAGTGTAATAGCCGGTGCTAAACTGTCTTGGAAAAAAAAGCTACGAGAAGACAATCATATGATTAAAAAAAAATAACTATTGAAATGAAACGTAAACTCATTGAAACGCGTGTACAAAGGTGTTAGCGTGGCTAATCTAACGCGCGCATACAATCGGTCAAAGTAAACAATCTGCACCATTCTCAACAACAAAAACATAATTAAGGAGATGGATGCTTCAAAGGGAGTGTCAATAATGTCTACAAAACAATACGATACATTTTCGTCAAGTTTTGAAGCATAGGCAAAAACAAATGTCTTTCGACCGTTTTCTAGTTAGAGGCCGTCTATAAAGTACGTCACGCGATTTTTGACAATTTTTAACTCCCCCCGTCACAAATCTCGGGACCGCTCCCCCCTAAAGTACGTTACACTTTCGCACAAAAATATATTGTTTTATTAATAAAATAATTAAAATTTAACATAAAATACCGTGACGTCACACATGGCCAGACACCCCCTCCCCCTGTCACAAACTGTCACACTTTCTTACACCCACTCCCCACCTATGGAGCGTATCGTACTTTATGGACGGCCCCTTAAAATATAAAATATTTGTCATAAATTCATATTTTTATTTACGCTTTTTGTTTCAAATCTAATTTGTGTACCAAGTTGTTACACTCCTTAACAATTCATAATTAACTTTATTTGACTAAATTTTTTGAAAAAAAAATTCAACATGGAACGCGTTGCCTTATCGTATTTTACATTTATTTGTATGGGGAAAATGTTTCTTTTAACGAGTGTTTCGCTCAACGAGTAAGATTCTGGAACGAATTATAATCGTTCCAGAATAGGTTCCATTGTATTTCACCTATTTTAATATTATTTTTATATTTTCATTACAATAATAAACGCTTAAAGCTGGCTGCAGCTTAATTTATTTTTAAAAGTTTGCTGTTTCATTTTCAGCCTTTCTCACCTATATGAAGAAAAATTGCCCCAAAGCCTCTTTGACATACTAATTAACTTTGAAATGTTAAAATGTCATTTGAAATATGTTCGCTACCGTGACATTTTTTCTCAAGAAAAAACAACTTCATAGTCTGTTGAATATAAAATACTGATGCTGTTTCGGTAGGCAATGGCACACTGCATTGAAACCACCATCAGATTTAAATTTTTAAAAATTTTAAAAACTAGTTTCTTAAAGTCTGCCGAAATTGTTTATTGACTGACTAGAAAAAATTTAGAACCGTTCATTTTTTACATTTTATCTTAAACTAAAGATATTAGTTTTCATTCCGAAACCTATATATACGTATCAAATAGGTCAGACTGTCCTTTTATAATTCAAATTACAATATCTCAATGGACTGAGTAGGTCAGTTCCTATTTTGAGACTTCACATGTGGGTCATTCCGTCAACAATTCACCCCCCCCCCCCCCACACGAACATGCTTCATTTAAATCATAAAAAGCCAGTCAAATTTCATGTACGTTTGTTAGTTGCCATGGGCTACCAATATATCTATATATTTTACCACTCTGTTGGTAAATGATTTGGATTCAATTGCTCAAGTGCTTAATGCTACGGTAACAACGAAAGCCACCATTATGTTCTTATTTGAGACAGCATAAAGTTCATAAAGAACCGATAAGCAAAGTGACTTTCTTTTGGAAAATATTGTAATGAATTTTTAAATTACTTCAAGTTTTTAATGCGTCATTCAAATAAAATTTTTTTAAAAGATTCGTTTAGGTTTTTTATTTTCTCATTTTTATAGTTAATTTTTAGCGCATTTTCGAGAAGTCGAATGCGCTATTGCACCTGTTTTGTCCGTCCATCTGTCATCACCCTAGATCTCAGCAACCATAAGTCCTAGACCCATGATGTATATATGTTTTTTGTATGTCCTGACCTGCCATTTGTGCATCAACACTCAGTTACTCGATCCGTTAAAAAACCCCGTTAAAACTACGAAAAAACATTGCGAATCGAGAGATAACACTGGCGCAGGCAACGGCCGCCATTGCCGGAAGTCGAATACATCGTTTTTCAAGCATTGAAGAGTTAAAGTTATTGGTTAGTGGTGCGAAAGCGTGCAAAATAATTAGTTTTTTTGTTGTTGACGTCATTAGAATATGTGTAAAAGTTTAGAGAGATTTACGTCATCATTTGTGGTGACTTCAATCAAGATCTTAGCGGCCCAGGGGCAGAAATTGAAAACTTTTTCGAAACAAGCTTCAACATTCAACTACTTTCAACAAGATTGGCAACCACGATCTATCAAACAACAATTGATGGAGTATTTGGGCGATTAGCTGATTACAATTTAGAATGTTTCATTTATGAGTCCTATTTCAGTGACCACAAACCACTTGTAGTTAGATTAAAGAGAAAATAAAAAAAATTTAAAATGTAAAGAAATGACTTTTAAATAATTTTTTTTCAGGTATATTCATTACACAAGAAAATTCATAAAAATATGTCTAAAATCTAAACACAATTACTGATAACTACATAATGCTGATATCTAACATAAGTACTGATACATAATACGAAAATGCGCTAACACGTCCTGAGTCCAAAAAGGGACCAGGCTTAACATGATTTTTTTATTTGCAATATAATAGACATAGGTAAATTATTCGTATCTAAAGGTGTGGTATAAACAATGTTTCGTTTTGAGCAACTTCCGTAGTTTTTTAAAAAGTCCTTTTATTATTATTGTTATTTTAATAACCATTCCGTCCTATTGATTTTGGTGCCTAGGGAATTTCTTTGGCCACGCAATTTTGCTCTAATCCCACTATTACTCGATGCAAGTGGCTGCTTCTCCCCAACCCTCCCCCACCTTAATATATCAGATCAGTCGGTGTCAAAGACATTGAATACACTGACAACTATTATCTGTCAAACAAATGTTGAATACAATGACAACTAAACATTAAATACACTGCCAAATAAACACCGAGTACACTGACATGCAACTTAACACTGAATACACTGACAACGTAAGCAAACAAGCTTTTGTTGGATGTTTCAGCGACGCACAGATAGGGAAAATCTTGTATACAACTGAAGGCCTTCCTAGCACGCGACCAGGTCTCTCAGCCCCAACAAATCAAATCTAGAGTCGGATTATTTGGCAACGTTTTTGTGAAATATGTTCTCGAGTCTTTTGCCTTAGGGTCGTCCATAAAGTACGTGACGCAATTTTTGAACATTTTAACCCCCCTCCCCCGTCACAAATCACAAATCTCGGACCCCCCTCTCCAAAGTACGTCACATTTGCGATATTTAAAAAAAAAATAATTGAAATTTAATATAAAACACCCTGACGTCAAACAGGACCAGACACCCCTCCACTCTGTTAAAAATTGTCATTCTTTCTTACACCCCTCCCCCTAGGAGCATGACGTACTTTATAGATGACCCCTCATCTACACAGACACTCCTATGGCTATGCAGAAGATAATTGCGTACATACCATGCGGTTTGTTGGCAAGTAGGCAGCGTTCACAGGCTGCGGCCTTTAGGGTTCCACACATTTTAGCAAGCCACCTTTGTTTCCCTGCCCTAACTAGTGTTAGGTACCCTTTCGGAGCTGGTAGCTGGGTGGACCCCGGGAACAAATCCTTGCCTTCACATGGATTCGAACCCGTGACCATCTGTACGCCAGCCGATTATCAAATGATGACATCCTTTTTGTATCGAATAATAAATGTGTCTATCCCAGTAAGGCAAGAAGCTAAGAAGAATATAAGATGATGCTATAAATACTATAATTTAAAAAATAATAGTAAAAATAATTTTAAAACTGAAATAGTCTTTAATGTAATTTGATGCATTAACTTTATTAAAAGCGTAATGACAATTAATGATATCGAACGAATTTTACCAACACACTCCACTCCATAATGATCCAAAAAATGTGTAATAACCCACCCTACACCTTTTTCCTCTTTATAAAAAAATACTTTAGCGATGTCGTTGATCATAGTCGTAGTCTACTGATATTTGATGAATTTTGATTTTCGTTTTCTCTCAATCTCAAATTTATCCTTAACATTGTTTTGTAAATACCAAAAAATCTGAACGATACCAATAATAATTATTATTATTAATAGGGGTCAATTCAACATCGTACCTAAGTCACATTTTAAAAATTTTGAGAAAAACACCAAAAACTGTTTTTGCTTTAAAATATGAGTTTATTAGTAAAACAAGTTTCATCAAATGAATCGGAATGTCAAAAGAAACTTATTGGCAGCCGGTCCCTTGGCATAATATGATAAAATTAAGAGAAATCTGTGATTTTTTTATTTTTTTTTAAAGTTGTTCGTGAAACATCATACTCAAGTCCATGTGANAAAAACAAAAGTCATTGAGTTGTAAGAATTAAGAGATTGTTCCAATGAAAGTACTTCAATGAATAGTCACATGAATGTTCATTTATAGGAGTTTAGTTTAGATAGTCATCTTCATCCTCATCACTAGCTGCTGTTTGTTTGTCTTGTCCAACTGGCAATGACTCATAAAATGCTTTTGTTTCTTCGTCAACAAGACTTTTTGCAGCTAAGGAAAGCAAGTCCTTCTTTTTAGCAGCCTTAATGCCAATGGGTTTGGCATATTTTGCGCTTTGGAGTGCATTGATTCTTCCTGAAACGTTTGATCGGATTTAATTTTTTCCATGGCTCCATTCGGTTGTGGGTGTATCGACACCATACTTCTTCAACATTGGGTGTCCAGATTTATGTGTCTATCAAATCACTCATCTGTTGACTTTCACCATAAGAAAACCACATAACGTCCTTAAACATAAGGTTTTCCCCATCAGAACATTTGAAAGTTGTCTTCAGTTTGGCATCTGCAAGAGCCTTATAATCAAAGAACTTCTTATAATCTACGAAAAGAACTTCAAATGGCTGGGATAGCCTACTGTCTTTCACAATGTCTTCCCAATCAGTTGATCTCCTCACTTTCTCAACCTTCTTTCTTTTTTCTATATGAGAAAAGTCTCTATTATTTGGAAGGTATGTATGTCCTCTGAAGAGAAAAATATGCTGTATGGATTTGTATATACCATCTTTGGCCAATTCAAATAAAAAGTTCATCATTGCCTTATTTTTGTTTTGGCCGGCGCAGCCATCTGAAAACAAGATGAGGTGATCAGTGTGTTTCGTGCCTTTTCAATAGAGTTTCACGAAGGCAGGAGCAGACTTCAGAGGACCCCTTCCCTGCCTCTGCCTCACTCCACATATGCATAATTCCATCTTCAGTTTTTGCGTCATGAAATCCAAAGTTGTAACATACGCGAGTAAAACATATCTCCAGCAGTTAAAGTAGGAGCAGGAAGGTTCTGTTGAAAGTCATAAGTGTATACTTCCAATGTATCATCTGTCTTTGATTTTTTTGCATACCTGTTAAGTATTTTATAGCCGGAATCAGCCCTCATTTGATGCAGGTCTCTTTGGTCTTGTATGCGTTTCTTTTTGTCACTCTGCGCAAACATACAATAACAACTACTGAGGTCATATGTCCAGCACTCTCATTTTCTTTAATTGCGCTGCATACAAATACCCAACTGTATGCTTTACACTGCAGACTCACTTAGTCCGTCTCTCTGCACTACATGAAACATAATAAAAACATGGCGCTCTCTCCTAATCATAGAACTACCCCCTTCCTCCCCCCATACACGCTATGTTCAGTACCCTATGAAACAATGACCATCTCACAACGTGAAAATATTTCACAAACATTTGGATTTAGTTGAAAACAATTTCATCAACAATTTGAAAAATGTGTCACAGGCCTTTGACAGTCTCTAACAAAAAACCAAAAAAAAAAAAAAAATACATTAAGGACCAGAGCCCCAACCTTATGGACCCTAACCATACCCATAGACCGGAGACCCAATCTTATGGACCCTAACCATAGACCGGAGTCCCAACTTTATGGACCCTAACCATACCCATAGACCGGAGACCCAATCTTATGGACCCTAACCATAGACCGGAGTCCCAACCTTATGGACCTTAACCATACCCATTCATAAACACGAGTCCCAATCTTATGGACCCTAACCATAGACCGGAGTCCCAACCTTATGGATTCTAACCATAGACCCAAGTCCCAACCTTATGGATCCTAACCATAGACTCAAGTCCCAACCTTATGGATCCTAACCATAGACCTAAGTCCCAACCTTATGGATTCTAACCATAGACCCAAGTCCCAACCTTATGGATCCTAACCATAGACCCAAGCCCCAACCTTATGGACCCTAACCATACCCATAAACCCGTGTCCCAACATTACTGACCCTAACCCAACCCATAGACCGTGTCCCACCCAACCATATTGACCTTAACCCAACCCATAGATCCGAGTCCCAGCTTTATGGACCTTAACCTTAGCATTAGAGACCAGAGTCCAGAACTTAACTAGAGCACAGGATAAAAGGCGTTATGGAGAAGATCACAGATGTGAACTGAGGAGTTTCTGCACAGTCAAAGTTTGCAAGGATTTCTTGGAGGAACTTGAAAACTTTGAATGGGTTGAAAACATCTTATGGGAGATAAATGAGTTCTTTGCTGGTTCACAAATCAATCTCAAACTCGAACCTGTATCTGCTGTTTCACACTAACAACAGTCTAAACACAAAAGAAATTAATTATGCAGAAAACAAAAGCAGCTCATTGAATATTAAATTAATTTATTTAAATATTTATACAAATCCTTTTCCTTAAAATTACTTAATGGAATAAAACAACATAATAAAGCTGCATACATTGCTAATTTACAGAATCAGTAAATAAACAAGAACATTCATGTCACACAGATTTAACATACATTCAGATTATTAGCTGTCACTCTAGGGTAAGTTAGCTTTAATATCATCCAAATTATTAACACTAATATTAATGTAAAATCTAAGTATTGTACACAAAATGCTGAAATATTAAATAAACTCTCAACTCTATAAAATTTCCCAGTGTATTTAACTTAGAAAAGAAAAAAAAACCCAACTCAACATATGTATAATAACCGCATGTAACATTACTATTACATACAATTAACACTTATCTTAGATATACAGACGCTCCTTCTATGCAGAAGATAATTGCGTCCACAGACCATGAGAGATGATCTGTTGGCAAGTGATGTAGCGGTCACAGGCCACGGCTATAGGGGTTCCACGCATTACCCCAGCCGCCTAACTATTGTCTAGTTAGGTACCCATTCGGAGCTGGGTGACTCGGGGACTCCTCAGGCCCCGAGAACAAATACACACCTTCGTGTGGATTCGAACTCGTAACCATCGGTATGACAGTCGAGAGCGCTACCTCTCGACCACCACGTCCCAATGGTGAATGGTCTGACTAATTTGTGCTCTGTAATGTCCACATTACCATGATAGGCAATTTGTAATGTTCACAATGGATTTAATGTTTATTTAACTTATGGCATTTATACACAATTATTGGGGCCTGTGCATAGTTAACAAGATTCACATTTTTATTCCACGCAAGATTGTGCTGTGATGAAGAAGGCACAGAATTTCATAACTTTGTTTGCTATCTGGACAAAGGAAAATGGCCATATAAATACTAACCATGGCAATGTAACTAGGATATTTTGAGTGCTTTGGTGCAAAAATTTGAGTTTGGCAATGGTCAAAACATATCTTGACATTGCACCAGACTGTCATTGACATTGCACCAAAGACTGTCATTGACATTGCCCCAAAGACTGTCATTGACATTGCACTAGAGACTGGCTGAGAATAACCCTAACATGATCATAAATTCAATAGTTATGTTGTGTTTACTACCAGTGATAGGCTCATACACCAACAAATTAAAGCCATTTTCATTTTGATCAACTTAATTTCAAATGACATTTTAAAGAAAATCCATGATGAATGAAAGATTTAAGAGTAAGTGTAACCTGTATGAAATGTAGTTACATGGTATACCAATGAGTACATATTCTATGTAGAGACTCGCAACCATTCATAGATTTCTAAAGTACTATAACTTGAACTTTTCTTGTTTTTGGCCAAGTGAATAATGAAAAAAAAAACTTATCTTTTATTTTTGTTTGCATTTGATAATTTTAATAGCAATAAATAATACATAAAAATTTACTTAGATACTTTGAATGAATAGAGGTAAATAAACAAAAATTATAAAACTATAATTACATTTAAAAACAAGTTGAGTAGTTTAATGTCCCAATAAGATGGGTTTACTCAAGAAGCCGTTCTCTTGTTCAACTAAGTGTTGATTTTTTTGTTGTTGTTAACTTGAATATAATCACAAATATCAACCTCCATGTTTCTCAAGTGGATTAAATTAGAATTTTAAAAATGGGAAGTTTTCCAAGAGTCCTTCAGAACAAAATGCCCATCAGAACAAAAATGCCCATCAGAACAAAAATGCACATCAGAACAAAACTGCCCATCAGAACAAAAATGCCCATCAGAACAAAAATGCCCATCAGAACAAAAATGCCCATCAGAACAAAATGCCCATCAGAACAAAAATGCCCATCAGAACAAAATGCCAATCAGAAAAAAATGCCCATCAGAACAAGTAACAGAAATCAAAAGTAGATAAATCATTTCCCACAAGCTTATAAACAAACAAGATATATATTAGTTAGTTATTGCCTATACTTAATCTGATTATTTTCAAACAAACTTTGGAACAGCATCATTTTAAATCTTCTTAAGTCCAAGCTATGAATACTATCAGCCTGACAATGTACCACACATGAAGACCATTTATTAGTCAAATTCATTTATTCCTCCTACAGTTTCCATATTTATGATTAAATTATTTCTTAACAAGTCCTTTAATAAAGCATATATTTCTTTAATGACATGAGTCAATGATTAAAAGGGTACAAAATCCGCCTCAAATCTGTAGGACGCTAGGACATAATATGACCAAATCTGTAGGATGCTAGGACATAATATGACCAAATCTGTAGGATGCTAGGACATAATATGACCAATGACTAAACAAACTTGTCAAACAGAACCAATAAATTATTACTCTCTGATACCAAAAGCTGTTATTAACATTTTTTTTAAATGCAAATATTCTTAAATATAATTTTAAAAAATTTACTGTGTACAATCTTTAAAAAAGTTCAGATGCATGCATTGGGGTTTATTTTGCATAAACTGTGAAAGGGTTCTCATGTTAATGTCAATAACAAAATGTATGTTGTATGTACATGTTTGGATGCTTGCATTTTATGAGGACAGAAAAGTCTCAAAGTCAAAGGCACAATTATTTACACACTTAACAAATAAAAAAAATCAAATTCAAAGGCACAATTTGATACACACCTAACAATTCACTCCTTGGTGAATTTAACTTTCTTTGATACAATCATTTTCATTTGACATTATTTTAAACAAGCTACTTAAATGTCACACAGAAATTTCTGACTAGATTTATAATGTCATGTGGTTAATTAAGTTAATGATATGAGAGTAGTATAGCTACAAATGTTTCAAGAAATGGAATAATGAAAATCTATTATATATCATAACTGCATTGATCAATATGTTATTGATGATTACTGATGTTATTGATACAGAATGTAAATAACATGTGAATTACAAGATAGTTTAGTTCCAACAGCAAATATTTATAGATGAATTGGTGGAACTTAATTATGGAGACATTGCAGGATGCTATATTTCATTAATCAAAAGAAAATATTGAGTCAGGGTTAAAGGTCAAAGTTTTCCAAATGAACTTAAGAAATAAAATTCCAAGCCAATTAGTGAATAGATCTCAAACCAAAATTGTTAGGAATGTACTTGTAGGTATCTTAAAAAATAGGTGCTCATAAAAACAGAGCTATCATGGTCATCAACCACACAATTAAAAAAATATAAAGGCCATATAAACTTACACAAACTTTATTTTTTTAAGGGAACTATGAAGCTTAAGGGTATTCATAAAATTCTTTGATTTTATGTGTGATATTAAACTTTATAGTTGCATATTTGTAATGATTTTATTTTTTGGTGTTGCCCATATGGGTACAAAGAGTGGAGTTATTGGTTGATATTGGAACTTGTGTGTGTGTGTGTGTGTGGGGGGTACTTTATCAGAAATGATGTATATTTTATTGAAATGTTGGTAACTAGAAATAACACCCCACCCCATCACCTTTTTCCAAAGATGTGGCAGATATATGAGTTTCATATATCTACTACATCTACAAAATATGTATTTAAGTTGAGTAATTTTTAAGAATGTCAATTTGTGTCACAGTGGCCCTTACACTTCCTCACTTCCAACACACGCTCATGTACTATATTAACTTTTAATGTGTCAAAGCGCAATAATGCGCGATTTACTGGTTTTTTTAACCAAAGCGGGATAATGCGCGACTCAATAGAACTCTCTTTTGTAACGAAATTACAGAAAATAAAAACTCTTCAGTGCAAGAAAAATTATGCTTTCGACTTCCAGCAATGGCGGCTGTTTCCCTTGCTAGTGTTATCGCTCGATTTGCAAAGATTTTAGGTAGTTTTTACTTTTTTTTTCGAAGATGCGATTTCGCTATATTTTATTACTAAAATAATAGTACTAAACTACAGGTAAAAATAGTTTTAAACTCAATACGGTCTTTTGGATAGATAAAATAACCATTCTTATTCTAAAAGATGACGTCAGTATGACAATAATAATACAAATGGATTTTATGCAATTTTTTAAAAATTTCATAACCGGTTGATTGCGATTCGGGAATTTCTTACGGCACTGAGGCGGAAGTTTTCCTAAAACCTTATGGCACATTAAGAGTTAATTTGACATTTTCCACTCATATTCAACACAGAAATTTCAACGCCTACTTACACCAGGTATTTTACATCGGCATTAAATTAAATAAAACATTAAGCACCAAATGCACTTCGGTTAGTCAGTAATGATCCTAAGTATAAATAAGAGCCCCTCAAAAAAAAAAAATAATAATCATGACGTTTATAGTTCTCAAAATATTTCATAAATAAATAATATTTAGAATACACAAACAACACTTATATTTGTTATTATATATTTATAATAAAAGTGATGATGATAAGTCTTATAAAGTTTCCTCAAAGAAATTATCTGACACAAAAATCTGTCCAATTCATGCAAGAGTATTTGAAGTTTTCAATGAGATTAAAATGAAGTTGAAACAAAAATTGTGCTTTACATAAAATAATGTATTGAATATACAATTTAAAATTTGAAAGACCAGTATTATTGGTAATTGTTCATAAACAATAATTATTTGTTCAAAGCAAACATGTATCTAAATGATACCCTGATATAAAGGACTTATTCTACGATTAAGGTGCCCCATAAAAAATCCAGCTCAGAGTACAAAATGTATCTTAATGATACGCCGATATAAAGGACTTATTCTACAAGTAAGGTGCTCCATCAAAAGTCCAGCTCAGAGTACAAAATCTCCATCTCAACACCAAACTCTTGAGCCCAGGGTCCACTCAAACAGTTGATAAAGTCCACAGTTGTCTGCCTTGTTGCCAAGGTGATATTCCAGTTGACAGAGATTCCCTCTACCTCATTGAAGAGTTCAAGGCGTATTTTCTTCATGGTGGTCTCACACACCTCCTAATTGATTCAACAATCAATCAATAAAAAGAATGTATTAAGGGGAGAAGATCATTGAGTTTCAATAAACAAATTGTCTTAGGTGAAACTCGATAAATAAAGATTAGACGAACATGATTTGTTATGAAAAGATTCTTTAAATTTTTGTACAAACAAATTTAACCAACTAATAACAGCTATTTAAACAACTAACCACATCAATTTAACCAATCTATAAAACTGATAAACTGCAGCTATTTAACCAACTAACCACAGCTATTTAACTAACATACCATGGGTATTTACACAATTCTTCACAGCTATCTAACTAACCTACCTTTGCTATTTACCCAATTCTTCACAGCTATTTAACCATCCAAGTGCAGCTAGTTAACCAACAAACCCCAGCTATTTAACCAACAAACCAAAGCTATTTAACCATCCAAGCGCAGCTATTTAACTAACTAACCTTGGCTATTTACCCAATTCTTCACAGCTATTTAAAACACTGACCACAGCTATTTAACCAACTGACCACAGCTGCCACGTTGTTAATTTTCTGCCTCTCTAGGACAGTGAACTGTTTCCCTACAGTCTCAACAGTGATGGGCGCCTGGAGGCGGGGCTGTGGCCACTGGTGATTGGTTCTCACAAGACAGATGTCACTTGAGGTGATCACAAAACTGACAGGGAAATGCTTGATGTTCCCTATAAAACAAAACGTCAAGCAGAGAAAAAAAAACAACCATGAGGATGTCTACAGATTTTATCAAGTTGAAGATAATAAAAAACTTGAATGAACAAAAGAATTAGTTTGATCCAGACAAGCCTAAAACACACAGACACACAAAATTCCTTAAATGCACATTTGCTGCAATTCAGAGATAAATTGCTAAAAATAAATTTTAAAAAAGAAAGAAAGAAAAACTTGGAAAAATGTGCAGAAATAATTGTTGCAACATGTAGGAGGACACTTCCATTGCCAAAGAAATAAAAATTATTGGCTTAGGGATGATATTTGGTGAAAATATAAAAGTTATAATTTTTTAAAGGATTTAGTAAACCAAGCCAAAAAAAACAAAACAACAAACATACAAAAAGCTAAACGATTCTCCAAAGATATAGCACAGGGGTGGGCAAAATTTTTAGGGTTAGGGCCGCATCAGTAAAAAATGAAACATCAAAGGGCCACACCTAACCAAAATTTAGCCTCAATTCAAGTACAAACATTCATCTTTAACAGAAATTTATTGAATTTTTTATATTACTGCAGGCTGCAAAGAACTACGTAGCGGGTCGCATGGCCCGAAGTTCGTCCACCCCTGATATAGCAAACTTGATTAGAAATGATGAGTGAATACTTTCTAAAAATCCAGCATAACTTTTGGAAGAAGGAATTTGAAAAAGTTATCAAATAGTGATGTATGAAAGTCAATAGCTTTTTGAATGGCAAATTCTTACAACAACATACCAATTCAGGACTAATAAGGTAAGGAAGGCACAAGGTAAGGAAGAGTAAACATAGAGAGGGTTAGTATTAGGGTTGGGTGAAGGTGAAGTAGGAAAGTTGATTAACAGAATGAAGAGTAGATGATTAGCAGACATTTACAACATTTTCATCAAGATCCCAACTACATTCATGAATGTGTTCTGTAGAAATCCTCCCAAACAGAATACAAAAAAAGTCTAGCACCAGGGAGCAGAGACTTATTTCAAAAGGAAATATGGCAGAAAATCACCATTATCTGTTTTCATCAGAATTCTACTCAATGATTCACCTGTACTGGCAGGTAGATGCACTCAGAAATATCATACATTCACCTGTATTGGCAGGTAGATGCACTCAGAAATATCATACAGCCATATTTATAGACTTTGAAAAGACCATGGACATTACTGTCAGAGAAACTATCAGGTCATTCATGATCCAGTGTGGAATAATAAAAAAAATGGTGAACTGAAAATAGTCTACATAATTTCAGGGGGGAAAAAAGCTAATGGAAAAAAATGAGAAGGCTTTCAATTATAAAATGTTTTACCTCTTTCAATGTAACCCATGCAATACAGAAGCATTTTTTGGTCAGGCTGCACTTTAGAGACCACATCAATGTCAAGGTTATTTAATGTAATCTGACTGACATCCTCATTGACCACCACATTAGAGCTTATACCTTGAGACACAGCATACTTTGCCAGGTTGGCTGGAACATTATCAAAGTGAAAAATATTAGAACTTATTACATTTTATGTCACAGCATACTTTGCCAGGTCGGCTGAAACAAGTGAAAAATTTAAAGTGAAAAATGATAAATCAAATTGACATAACTGTGGAGACTTTTTTCCCTAAAGTGGTTTTTACAGCAACGTTTGATGCTTCCTTTCTTTTCTTATATCCTGTGTCATTGTTTTTAAAATTTTTATCTATACTTAATTATTATTTTTCCATGATAAAGGACCTCTTACATAAAGTTAGTATAATTTTCAATACTTGTTTACGTTATTAGTACTGATGAAGTCATTAGCCGAAACGTTTACTTTTGTATGAGTCAATTAATAAAGCTGTAATTTATTGTTTTGCTGACACAATTCATTTGTGTATCTTGTGTTTTCTGTAACAGTTCCACAAACTGGCAGGTCTTGTCTCTGTTTCTAGTGATCAAAGTGTAACTTACTGTGTAACAGTTCCACAAACTGACAGGTCTTGACTCTGTTTCTAGTGATCAAAGTGTAACTTACTGTGTAACAGTTCCACAAACTGACAGGTCTTGTCTCTGTTTCTTGTGATCAAAGTGTAACTTACTGTGTAACAGTTCCACAAACTGACAGGTCTTGTCTCTGTTTCTAGTGATCAAAGTGTAACTTACTGTGTAACAGTTCCACAAACTGACAGGTCTTGTCTCTGTTTCTTGTGATCAAAGTGTAACTGGAGCAGTCAGTGACAAACTCAAGCCTTAGGCTCTGAGCCCCCAAACCAACGTCAATGTAACGCAGTTCTGGGATTGGTTGGATTTCAACACAGTTCAGCCACTGGTCAGGCGGCAGGCTGAAAATGGAGAATCATACAAAAGCTGAAATCTTCAAATTGTAATTGAATGGTATGGGTCATGATACTTCTTAACAGTCAAAAACTGCAGAGTTATAAATAATTTTAGAAAATATACATTTCTAGGGTTTACACTGTTTAAAATTATAATTTATTTAAAAAATCCAAATATTTTTGTACAATGACTTAGACCAGGGGTTGGGAAACTTTTTGTCTGAGAGAGCCATAAACACCCACATATTTTGAAAAGTAATTCTGTGAGAACCATACACTATGTTTCAAACTAAAAATTCAAATAAATGTGTGCATTTTGTGTAATTTCAACTCTAAAAGTACAATAATTATGTCTCTGAATTCTTTTTGATAACATTGTTATGCTGTTTTTATATCCAATTAATATGTAGATCAAATGAGTCTGAATAAATGTTGTTTTTATAATCGAACAGTTGTCTGAGAGCCAGATGGAGCCATAAATAGAGCCACATCTGGCTCGCGAGCCATGGTTTCCCGACCCAGACAATAATTATGAATATCACTAAAGCAATGCATATGCGAATAATAAACTCACCTATGTTCATGTCAGTAATAAACTCATCTATGTTCATGTCAGTACTAAACTCATCTATTTTCATATCAGTAATAAACTCATCTATGTTCATGTCAGTAATAAACTCACCTATGTTCATGTCAGTAATAAACTCATCTATGTTCATATCAGTAATAAACTCATCTATGTTCATGTCAGTAATAAACTTATCTATGTTCATGTCAGTAATGAACTCATCTATGTTCATGTCAGTAATAGACTCATCTATGTTCATGTCAGTAATAAACTCATCTATGTTCATGTCAGTAATAAACTCATCTATGTTCATGTCAGTAATAAACTCCCCTATGTTCATATCAGTAATAAACTCATCTATGTACATATCAGTAATAAACTCATCTATGTTCATGTTAGTAATAAATTCATCTATGTTCATGTCAGTAATAAACTCATCTATGTTCATGTTAGTAATAAACTCATCTATGTTCATGTCAGTAATAAACTCACCTATGTTCATATCAGTAATAAACTCATCTATGTTCATGTCAGTAATAAACTTATCTATGTTCATGTCAGTAATAAACTCACCTATGTTCATATCAGTAATAAACTTATCTATGTTCAT
>MUZC01001095.1:55577-91489 GCA_002072015.1 Radix auricularia | reverse complement strand
AGGGTATATTTCTAAACATGGAGACAGAAGAGTATATTTCTAAACATGGAGACAGCAGGGTATATTTCTAAACATGGAGACAGCGGGGTATGTTTCTAAACATTGAGACAGCAAGGTATGTTTCTAAACATGGAGACAGCAGGGTATACTTCTAAACATGGAGACAGCAGGGTATACTTCTAAACATGGAGACAGGAGGGTATACTTCTTAACATGGAGACAGCAGGGTAAGTTTCTAAACATGGAGACAGCAGGGTATGTTTCTAAACATGGAGACAGCAGGGTATACTTCTAAACATGGAGACAGCAGGGTATGTTTCTAAACATGGAGACAGCAGGGTAAGTTTCTAAACATTGAGACAGCAAGGTATGTTTCTAAACATGGAGACAGCAGGGTATATTTCTAAACATGGAGACAGAAGGGTATATTTCTAAACATGGAGACAGAAGGGTATATTTCTAAACATGGAGACAGCAGGGTATATTTCTAAACATGGAGACAGGGGGGTATGTTTCTAAACATTGAGACAGCAAGGTATGTTTCTAAACATGGAGACAGCATGGTATACTTCTAAACATGGAGACAGCAGGGTATACTTCTAAACATGGAGACAGGAGGGTATACTTCTTAACATGGAGACAGCAGGGTAAGTTTCTAAACATGGAGACAGCAGGGTATGTTTCTAAACATAAAGACAGCAGGGTATACTTCTAAACATGGAGACAGCAGGGTATGTTTCTAAACATGGAGACAGCAGGGTATATTTCTAAACAGACAGCAGTGTATATTTCTAAACAGACAGCAGGGTATGTTTCTAAACATGGAGACAGCAGGGTATGTTTCTAAACATAAAGACAGCAGGGTATACTTCTAAACATGGAGACAGCAGGGTATGTTTCTAATGTGAGGGGGAAGATACAGGTGTCTGATAATACATTGAATGAATAAATTATTTTTAATGGTCCAACATGTTAAAATAAGCACCTTTTTATCCCAATACACCAATAAGTTATGTAGCAATTATCTTATCTGATTTATTTGAAATGGGAAATTATAAGTATAGGGACTGTCTGAATGATCAAAACTTTGTGTTAATATCAATTATGAACCCTGTGTTAAAAACTTTCTAGCTTCCATCATCAGAGTATTGAGATCATATTCACTGCATCCATCATCACCTGTAGCCAGTCGGGCCCATAATGTTGCCTCAGTTCTTCAATTTCTTTCTGGGTTTTTCTGGCCTCTTCCCCTCTGGCATTCAATTGTTCCTCAAAGCTTTTAAAAGCTGGTGATGATCCTAGAAGATTGAATAAAAAGACAATGATAAATACATAAATTACCATTTCTAAGTTACAAGTATCAGCTTTAAAAAAATGACAATATTAGATCTATTACAAATTGACTATTTATAAGTGACAATTCAACTCTTAAGGCTATCAGCTAGAAAATACAATGACAAGAATAAATTACTGTATATACTTGTTTTATAGCCCGTTTGTTCATAAGTCGACCCCCCTCTTTTTGGAAGAGAATAGTTTAAATAATGTGTAAGCCGACCCCAAGAGTTACTGGTGTTTTTTCTTCTGGTAGAGCAGACGAATCTTGTAGAATGTAGACAAGGACCTTGATGATCCACTATAACAAAACCCATATTCAATGTACGTGCATAAATCACCTATGAACCGCATGTAAGCCGACTCCTCAACCTTTTCCCCTAGATTTTGTACAAAAAAGTCGGCTTTAGAACGAGTGTATACTGTACGTATATCAATAGATTGACTTTTAATAAATGACCTAACATCAGGTTCAGGTTTTCTCAATACCGACAGAATTTCCCAATAAACAAGAAATTGGAAAATGCCTAACAGCATTGAATCAAGGTCAAAATGTTTACCAGGAGTGCCATACAGCGTTGAAACAAGGTCAAAATGTTTACCAGGAGTGCCATACAGCATTGAAACAAGGTCAAAATGTTTACCAGGAGTGCCATACAGCATTGAAACAAGGTCAAAATGTTTACCAGGACTGCCATACAGCATTGAAACAAGGTCAAAATGTTTACCAGGCGTGCCATAAAGCATTGAAACAAGGTCAAAAAGTTTACCAGGCGTGCCGTCTTGCCCAGATGACAAATCTCCTGACGTGTCCATGTCTAGGATGCGAGTTTTTCTTGGTTTCAAACGCTTGCGTTTTCCTTTCTTAACAGAACGAGGTGTTACAACAATATCTGTGCTGTGAAATTTAAAATAGTATGAATTAGTGAAGTGATATCACTACATTGATATTGGCATTCAAATGTTGGAAGAAAATATTGTAAATTTAAAAACAGAAACACTGCCAAAGCTGAACCTGAATACTCACTGATTTCCCTTTTATAAACAACATTCTCAAAAATTCCTTAATTTTTCAACACCGCAGGTCAATTTTCTTTATATTTAATTTGTCACTACCCACTTTTGAGAAGTTAAAAATATTGTGATGGAAATTGTGAGAGGGGCATACACCTTTCATTTTCTGTTCCAATACCAGAAGAAGGTGACATTCCATAAACATTTTCCCTTTCAGGGGTGCTGTTGTGTGGCTTAGATCTTGTTGGGTAGCTCATTGTTTCCATCACTCTCTTTGGTGGTCCTCTTTGCGGTATAAAATGCTGTTTTTTAAGACAATAATTAATGATCTGATGCAAAAAAAAACAACAAACTAGTGTCGCATAACAGGTTTTACAAAATGACTATTCCTTAACAATATTGCCCATACAAAAGTAATTCGTTAAGGTTTCCCAAAGAATAGTGTTTTTTTTTTCTTCAAAGAATAAGTACAGAAGAAAAAAAAAACACTGTTGGAAAAACCAATGATTTTTGCCAGGGCAGGATGATGGGTGGGACAAATGGGTCTGGTGATTTCAATTAGAGCCCTAATGTGCGACAAGAAAATTATGTTTGCGTTCTTTAAAAAATCTGAGCACAAGAATGGATAGCTGTGATCCTTTGAGACCATTTCTCTTACATTTCACACAATTTACAAGCTGTCAAAAACTTATCTTATTACATTGTATTTTGGTTATAAAAAAATAGTTTTTTAAACTTACAGAAATTTCAGATAGGGTAAGTTTCTTCTTGTCCAATTCAAACTGTCAAATATAAGTCACATTTGCATTCAGTAAATACAGTAAGAGTATGAATAAAATATTGCATTAAGTACTTGCGTTAGAGATGTTGCTTATTTCATTAGTAATATTATGGAAGACAATGTTAACTTTTTGTCTACTATATACCGGTTGAGTATAAAAACCACTCTTGGCGAAAGGTCATTCTCTTTTTGTGCAGCCAAACAATGGAATTCTCTTCCATTGCACATCCGCAGTATTTCAACTGCTAAGTCATTCAAGAATGCACTTAAGACACATCTTTTTAAAATTTATTTTGAAAATAAATGAAACATCATTTCTTTAAATGATTAACGTAGCTGATGTGTAACCTATTGTCATTTATGTAGTGAGAATGATATGAATGTTTCTTTTATTAATATATGTATTGTTATCTACATGTAAAGCGCTGTGAGCCCGGCTCATTGCTGGGATACAGCGCTATATAAATTATCATTTTATTATTATTATTATTATTTTGATTTATTTATATTTATATAATTTATTTCCAACTTCTCCTAAGCATGAACAGGTCAGAATTTTCTTAATTGTTTACAGATCTAGAGCATCAGTGGGATTACATATTTTTTTTAAAAATCAAAGCAATTCACATTTGATTCAGTTTAATATTTTTTTTACAAGCTTGTTCATTAATATCAGAAGTGATGGATGTGTATTCTATTTCAAAGAACTTTGATTTAACTGCACAAATAAATAATTGTAAAATTTTGCTTCTGTGTTGACAGTCTCTTTGGTTATGAGAATAAAGTTCAAAGCCCTTATAAGCATCGACATCCTGTTGATATTCATAGAAAGAACCACATACCTCTATTGTAACGGCCTGCCTGGCCAGGCAAGACACAGTTAAAGGACGGTGAAATCTGTGGTAATAAATTGGGTTCCCATCAAGCTGGAGCTAAATAAGAAAATAGAATAATTTTATCGAATACATTTTTTAAAGTTATTATATTTTTTTTTAAAATTCATTGTTTTATATATATGTTAAATTAATCCTGCTGCACTTGAAAGTTACACACAGAGCTAGATTTCTTTATACCTCATTTGGGTTAGATATTTTTTGGTAATATTTTTCAAGTGCAAATCTTTCAAGAAATAAAAGTTTATTCCCCTTCAAAAGTATTCTACACATATTTCTATCAGGCACCACATAACACTATAAAAGCACCAAAATGTAATTGTTGTGGATTGATCTTCTTTATAATTTGTAAATAGATCTGCAGATTATATTTGTTTTTTTCAAGTTCAAGAAGTATGTTTAGACTCTTAGTCCTGTGCATACACGTGAACATAACCTCTAGACCACATTTGTCAAACACCAGGCCAATGCGCCACATCTGGCATAATGTACAAACAATTTTTTCTGACTTTTTTTAATAAGTCAAAGTCATTGTATTTTCTCATCACCTGCTTGAGCCTAACCAAGGCGCTGAATGGCTCTAGGAAACTGTGGTCGTTCAGACAGTTTTCACCCAGATCTAACTCTTGCAAAGTAGTGAGGGCTTCGATTCCTGGAAAACATGTATGAAATAATTTCATTCAATGATAAAGTAACTAATTTATTATAATCACTTTGAGCAACAAGATTCATTTAATTTCTATTATATATATGTGTGTGTGTGCATGTATAGTGTGTGTGTATATAGTATGTGTGTGCATGTGTAGTGTGTGTGTGCATGTGTAGTGTGTGTGTGCATGTGTAATGTGTAGTGTGTGTGTGTGCATGTGTAGTGTGCATGTCTGCTCACCATTGATTCTATCTAAGTTGTTTGCCCTCAGTATGAGAAATGTAAGTGATGATCTGGTACTGAGAGAAAAGCTTGGTATAGTCACCAGGTTGTTGTAGGCAAGCGTTACAGAGATGACATCTCCAAGGCACTAAACCATTGAAATAAAAGTAAAAATTAGATACATAACAGTGAAAGTTGCTTGTTACTTTATATAAAATACAGATCTCATTTTTTTAATACAATAAAGCATGTTTTATTTTCAAGAATAAAATCTAACAGTGTTACTCAGATGCTAGCTATTAACTGCTATTCCCTCTTACTTCAGAATTTGTAATTAATTTGTTAATGGTTAACCGGTCCTAAGCAGTGTAAGACCAGTCCTGTTTAAACTTTGCTGGTTAAATGTTACTTTCAATTTATTCCTTGTTAGCATATTTCTGACAGTTTTTTTTTTCTTCAATTCATGATCATAAAAGAACCAAAAAATTTCAATTGAAATAAAATCCAGTGTCCACAACTGAAAAAAATAACAAGTTGCTTCTAACATTAAAAAAAAATTACTTATCATCACTGTTTTTACCTCAGATTGCCTCCCATTTTTATCTCATTATTTTATAAAACTTTCCCGAGTTACTGGGCTAACATGAGTTGTAAGGACATAAAAGCCCCCTTTTTATGACTCTGACAGGACCAGGAGGGCGAGTGGTAAAAAATGTGTTACATTGTATTGTGGGTTCTGAAATATACCTCACTATCACTAATCGATCATAAACCTATCTTTTTTAATGATTAAGGGGTCTTCAAAAACTAGTAGTCTTAACAATCTTTATTCATATCTATGACAAAGGTTGACAATTTATTCAGATACTATATTTATTTTTATGTTTTAGTGGCTTTTTTTCAAGTTTTTTTCCCTCCAAATTTGTATAAATCTTAAAAGATCTCTAATACAAATTGATTGCTTGATTAATTGTATGCATTGTAATTAAATAAGTAAAATTTAATTAAATTCTTAATCCCCAAAACAATCTGCATGTATCCCAAGTATTAGTTACACTTTTGAATTAAAATATGAAGAAATGATTTTATTAAATTCCTAGCTTATCTCAAATTTGATGCCAAGAATAAATACCACTGATAAATTAAAAGAAGAACTGTATTGATTTATTATGCTCACAATTGGCTGAATAAAAAACGTAAGACAAGTAAAAAGGGAAGAAACTCTACGAAATAGTAACGTTGGAAAGTTAATGGCGTTTGAAGAAGGATAAGTAGAACAAATGAAGATTTGTCTTGAATTAAAATCTGAAGGCCACTTAGCCAAGATTATCTAATGGATCAGTTTATTTAATATTTCTGAAATGTACTTACCTCCAGGTGTGTTCCACATGTCTCTAGTAAGTTATGACTTAAATCTAAAACCTCCACAAAGGGAAGTAGACGCTGAATATAGCAGAAATAAATTAAAATGAATTAGGGTATGACATAATAAGAAACATTGACAAAGCATCAAATTGAAAAAGCAACTAAATAACATTATCAAAATAAAATGGCTTAGTTTTAGTTACAAATGTTTGCTAGCATGCCAAAATTTTACTTTTATTATAGGAGAGATAGTAATAGAATTTAGTAAAATCAAATTAATATTTAATGTTTTATGAATAGAGTCTGAATGAAAAAAATCTCATTTACTAAAGGTCGACAAAGTAAAGCCAACTAAGTGTTCAAACATTCACACACACAAAATCTTATCTTCCAGTCTAGTTTATTACCAATTGATTGACAAGGATGGACTTACCAATGAATCATCTAAGCTGGACAGAGAATTAAACATAAATGAGACAAATTTTAGAGCAGGCCAGGTTAACGGTGCACTCATGTCACCGCCACAAGACTCCAACAGATCCTGGAATAAAAATACTCAAGATAAAATTGTTACACCATGAAGACCTCCTAAAAACCATTAAAAGAGCAATCAAATCTATAAATTAAACACCAGTAGATAGATGCATCAAGATAATTCAACATGCTGATGAATATTTTATACACAATATAAACTAACATTTTTTCATGGCACACCAATATTGTATTTTAAAAAATGACTGTTTTATTTTAAAGACATTGGGATCTAGTTAATCTAATTATGAACTTTTATATCAGGTTGAACCTTTTATCATTCTCATTATTAATATGGAACATTAAAAAATTATTTCCTAAAATTAAAATGAATTATTTCCTGGTCAACCAGATTCAAAATGTATTGACAATAAAATACCTTGAGATTATCAACACCTCTGTAGACAGTAATGGATGAAAGCGTATGCCGCAAATGCTGTAGGCCTTCAACCATATGTATTGGCACTCTGCGAAGATGGAGACAACTCAGGTTACCAAATCTATGTAGCGATATGGGTGCACTTAAAGTGCTAGAGTTGTGTAGGACCTGAAATTGAAGACAATGGTTCTCAGAGTTGGAGCTTAGAGAAAATTCCAGATAAATGCCAGATGTGAGTTAACCTGCGCTTGATCAAGGATCATGTAGATACTTTATTTATTGCTTAGTCTGAGTGGGCAAACCACGGCCACATGAGTTCTTTGAGGCCACGGAAACCTGCAGTGATATCCAAAAATTCAATAAATGTAAGTTAAAGCTGGATGTTTGAATTTAAATTGAGGCTAATTTTTGGTTAGGTGCGGCCCCTTGATGCTTCATTTCTTACTAATGCAGCCTTTGCCCTGAAATGTTTGCCCACCACTGGCTTAACCCTTTACTGGGCAGAATTTTTTCCACTTTCATCCTCCAAACGGCAAGATTCTTTTTCCAATTTTAGAGATATTTAGGGATATGTTAGTAAAAACTCTATATCTATATAAAAACTCTATATTAGGTTTAAGTGCAAACATTTAATTTAAATAAAATTAAAAACAAAACAAAAATGAATTCTCTTTTGATTATTTACCTTTTTATACTTGCCACGTCTGTTTTTTTTTTATTAAACTTCGTCTTCCCAAAAAAAGTTCCACTTACGTTTTTAAGAAGTTCAAACAAGCACTATTGACATTATTTACAAGCACAAATATCCAGTCTGACTGAAAGATCCGATGTTTACATAATACTAACACTAATGTCCCTATCAATCTCTTCCTCCAACTCAAAGTACATTTTTCTCAACTCAATTTTTGTCAAATTTAAGCCTATAAACCCCTTTTCATTCCTTCATGAATCCTAACCATCCACTTCGAAAAAAAAATTAAAAAAAAAGAAAAAACAAACACATCAAAGAGATAACGTGTGGAAATGTAGTTGAATCTATCTACAACAGAATAAACAGGAAATCATGTATCAGAAGTCTCGTAATTTTTTTTAAAACGCAAGATTCCAACTGATGGTATTGCCGGCTGTTTTGCCCATTTAGGGGATAAGACGTTTATGGCCGTTACGCCCAGTAAAGGGTTAAGTAATTTAGTACCTGATATATTTCAATACCCGGAATTCAATTTTTAAAAAGTATTATACCTTTAAACTAGGTGTGCTGAGCATGAAATCTTTTATAAACTGAATGCAAACAGCCCATTCTGCCTTAGCTTTGATGGCCTCATGCTGCTCTTGCATCCTCTTGGTCAGTGGTAAAAATGAACCTCCTCCATTTCCTGCTGGGCGGTTGTCAAGCTCAGTCACACTGTGCCGTCGACAATCTCCATTAATATAGGACAAGACTTCTGTTGTGAGTGTGAATGCTGAGTTGCCACTGAGAACTCTGTGTCCTGGATTAAGGAAACAAATACATACTCATTTCTGTGACTTGGATTAAGGAAACAAATACATACTCATTTCTGTGTCCTGGATTAAGGAAACAAATACATACTCATTTCTGTGACTTGGATGTAAATAAGGAAACACAAATATTTAGACAAATACACCTTATTTGTATGTCATTTTTTGTTAATGAGGGTCCAATTAAAATGTGTTTCCTTGTCATTTAATTGAAAGCTGTATTACCATATGATTCTAGCCAAGACAACTTCAGTGTGTACTGAGACACAATACACATATAAAGCTTCAACCAGCAACATATTGTTTGAACATCCAATCAAGCTTTAGTTATTTTGAGACGATCCCAAAAAAAGTAAGGGTCAGTCAGTGTCAGTTAAAATAAAAATGAAGCAATCTGCTTATCTTTTTCTTTAACAGGGACAAAAATAAAATCTGTATAAATAAAATTAATATAATCATAAATGCCTTAAAAGAGTGTAAGGGTTTAAGCCGTTTAGTAAAAAAAAATTAACTAGCAACGCTGTTGAGCGGTGCCGGTTTAGGGCCAGGAGCGCCAGCACGGAATAGCAAAAGGTACCGCTAGGAAACGCTTTTGGTCGCCAGCTCTGAGAAAACCTTCCGGTGGGGGTTAAACCCCAGGTAGGTCAGTGATGATCCCCACGCTTTGGGGCGATCTAACCATTGAGACTCGTAAGCTTTGCCATGGTGGCGCCAAAGTGACACTATGTTGATAGCGAGTCACAGTAGGAAATTCCACACCTCCCTCGGGAGGCACACTTTAGTGGGAGGCGTTTTCGACCTAGTGTCCTGGACGCCCAGGCGGCCGCTTGTAGCAGCGACCGCTCCGGGGGGCTTCTCAGTCTTTACGTCCCTTAGGGGGCCAGAGGGCTGAGGGGGTTTTCCGGGAAGCCCCATGAAGAGCGCAGGCTCGGGACTGCTGATTTTCTTCCACATGTAGGATTTTCAGTAAAAAAAATAAATTTGAAAGTTACAGGTCCTGTGATTTTTATGAGCATTGGCGAGAAGAAGAAATAAAGCCTAAGACAAACAAAAAGTTTACTCTCATTAGCATGTGCTCATTAAGTCAATCTAAAAAAAAAGTTTACTCTCATTAGCATGTGCTCATTAAGTCAATCTAAAAAAAAAGTTTACTCTCATTAGCACGTGCTCATTAAGTCAATCTAAATAAAAATTTGAGATAAATTAAAAACACTTATTAAAAGCATCTTAAAATAGCGTCCCAACCACCCACCACCGCTTAAATAAAAAAAAATTTAATAATGTTAATTCAGACAATAGAAACTTAACTAAATATTTTTATTAATTGCTGATAACATCTAAAAAATAAAATTTAAGTTTCTTTTTTAGTGGTTAGGGTGTAGTAACAATACGATATTACCCAAATGTTTGAAAAAGAATATATTTTTAAATTGCATATTTCCCCTCCACTGTCACTCATTCTTCAAAACTTTCTTAAATTCTTGCATATATAGTCAAGCAAAGCCTCAATTGGTCCTGAACTTAAGAATGACATCCCCTGTGCTAATTTTTAGAACATTAAAATTAACATTTTCCCCATAACATGTATAAAATACAAAATTTCTGTTTTAAAAAAAAGTTGAACTGCTTTGTATTCCTTCCCATTGGCCAGAAACACATAAAAGAAAATGGTTGGACTCAACTCCAGACATCTAGGTCAGTTAAGTCTCAGACCTAATAAATAAGTTAACAATAAATTGTCTTTATTTCTCATGTTTCCACTATTAAAATAACTTTTTAGGCTGAAAAAAGTAGACTTTAGGTGCAAGAGTCAAACATGAAACAAGTTTAATGATTAATTAATAAATCAAGGAATGGTACAGTTAACATGTATGCTTAGGCACTATAAAATATAAGTACATTTGCTATACTTTGATTAGGCTTACTATTACACATAGACATAGGAAAAACAACTCTTTTCTTGCTCCATATGCAAGAACACACAAGAAACACAAAAATTCAAATACGAGTGTGGAATGGGTTCCTTATAAAACCCTGTAAAATTCAGTAACACCAGCACACTGTCAACATTTAAAACTCTTTTAATAATACAAGACTAGACATATAATAATCTTCTGGCTTGTTTAATCATATGATTTCTCTTTCCGCTTTATACAATGAAATGAACTTATGATTTATTATAATTACCTTCATTTCTTAAAAGGGCACAGAGCTTCCTGAGAGAAGAACTACCAATAGCTGAATGAGAGTTAATATTGGTTCCACCATCATGACCTGACAGAGCCATCAAAATAGTGAAAACTTTCTTTGCTGAAATTTATGTAGATGTAAAAAGAAGTAAAGAATCATTCGAGTTTAAACAAACTTATTGTAAAATATTTGAAAATAAAGATTTTGATTAAAATGATTATAATTAAAATATAATTAATAATTTAGTGATTTAAACATAATTATTTAAGTTAAAAATTATATTCAAAACAATTTTTAAAAAAATAAAAACTTTAGGAGATGGGCTTGGCTTTAAACTAGGACTGACAACGATTAATTTAAATTTAACTGTTAACTTAAAAATAATTAATAATTAATTTCATGAATTAACCGTTGATTTCTATGAAAGTATTTTAAGGCCAAACATCTCAAGGGAAGTAACAAAAGCAGGTATTTGACTTTTTTGATTTTCTTTTATTAAAGACATAGAAAAATAATATTTTGAACTTTTTAAACTGCTATGGACTGCTATGTTCCTCAGTGATAGTGATACAGATCCTGTGATCTGGGGTATTATACTGTTTATTAATTATTTTTTAATAAAAATATTATAAATACTTTATTAAAATTTAATTGAATTTTTATCGATTAAAATTTTAAAAATAAATATTTGTTCATGATTAATTTTTAAAAAATTGTTATTTAATCGAAAAAATTTTGAATGATTAATCGAGAAATTATTCCTTAATTTCCACAGCCCTACTTTAAGATAATTTAAATTTATGATATATTATCATTCAGCGGATCAGGCAAACTTATATGCAAACTTCTGAAGTACTACATTAAAACTAACTCTAACTTCACTTTTAAAAATTTTAAAACTTAACCAATCTAGCACAAATTGTGTGGTGTATACAGATTCCAACATAGCAATATTACTGTCTTCTATGAGGCCGCCATATTTGATCCTTAAAACAAGTCTTATCTTATGTAGTGATTAGTATTTAGTGAGGACTAGGCTCATACTCATACATTCATGTTTTACAAACAAATATTTTAACAACTTAAATAACTTAAAGAAATGAAGACACTGACTCAATGATATTGCACTTTTTAGGCAATTCTCAGAATTCCGGTCCCAAATAATTTAACACTAATAAGAGGAAGTATAGTACATCAAAATATTTTATTTATAGACAGTACATGTTATTTATTGTCTGATAATTGGTCATCAAATTGCAAATACTAAATACTGTAATTGCCATATCATAACACATTTTAAAGTAGCTGCCAAAAAAATTCTATTGGTGACTGTCATTGTTGCACCAGATGCGCTAAGGTAAAACAATGGGAGTAATGAGTAATGTTAATCGGAGCGGCTTGTCTACCTGCCATACTTTTTAAAAGAACGAAAATACCTAAAATATGTACTGATTAACATTAACTGTAATAATTATTTTTGTCAATAATGACGTAAGTGTTTCTAACCAAGATCTAAGTAACTGAGCATTTTTATGTGATAAAACACACAAAATAATTTGGGACCGGGATTTCGAGGATTGCCTACTTTTTGTACTCTGTCTCTCAGTCTTCCAAAACAAAAATATATTTCTAAAGAAAATGCATTGAATGTAACTTGTAACAATGTAATGAGTAATGTACTTTACTGATAGTACTGACACTGTAATTTACACAGTACAGGAGACCAATCCTTGTCCTTACTTTGCTTACTAAAATTACTTAAATAAGTAAAGTTAAGTAAATAAAGGGATTTCTTAAACTTTATTAATATATAATATTATATACCTAACTAAACTAAGTGTAAGTTTAACCAACTTATCAACTTAGTCCTTTTGCCTTTATACTTTTATTATTTATAATTTATACTTTCAGTTCTAATTCTGCCTTGTTAAATTAATTAAAGACCACAGATTTTAGCTTTATTATTATTACTTTATCTTATCTTATCTACTTATCTTATCTTATCTTAGATATACAGACGCTCCTTCTATGCAGAAGATAATTGCGTCCACAGACCATGAGAGATGATCTGTTGGCAAGTGATGCAGCGGTCACAGGCCACGGCTATAGGGGTTCCACGCATTACCCCAGCCGCCTAACTATTGTCTAGTTAGGTACCCATTCGGAGCTGGGTGACTTGGGGACTCCTCAGGCCGCGAGAACAAATCCTCACCTTCGTGTGGATTCGAACCCGTGACCATCGGTATGACAGTCGAGAGCGCTACCTCTCGACCACCACGTCCCACAGTTAGGTTTATTATTAGTTGATTCACATTCACTGGTATTTAACTATTTTATTATTAATTTATGATATATGAATATATTTATATTATATGATAATAATAAAACCCAGATAAACCTTTTTAATTATTTTGCAGTATGAATCATGAATGTTTTTTTTTAAATTTCATTAGGCAGTAGCCTTGCCTTACAATTTCACTGACCACTGATTGAGACTGATTTTTGTTTTTGTTTTGTAAGACTACAAACTACAACACTAACACTAACACTGACTACAACTACAACAATGACAACGGCATACTATTTCAGAGCTCGGAACTTGAGCTAACATCTTATAATTCTAAGAATAAAACCTGATTAAAATTAAATAATGATTATCTTTAAAACATCTAGATATTTATGTAATTTTAAAACGTTTATATGATTAACATACTTACGTGTTCAAAAGTTAGCCAGCGTTGGTTTTACTCTATATCCGTAAATTAGGGTTAGTAAAGACAATCTGGTATCTGTAACAAAAGTAAATACGAAACACATGACAATGAAACGGTGATCCAGTGCTCAGAAGGGCATCTGAAGTTACGTACACGCCATTTTACCCTAAAATATAAAATAAACCGTAAAAAAAAGTTTTTGCCTATTAATTTTTTAAATTTTGAAAGAGTTTTGGTTTTTCTGGTTTCATCAGGTAACCCATGATGCGCCCGAAATCCAGAGAGAGAGAGAGAGAGAGAGAGAGAGAGAGAGAGAGAGAGAGAGAGCAGACAGTCTTTTTTGTCCCATGAAACTTCTAACTTAATTTTGTTTTAAATCTTATAATTATAAGCTTTGAAAATGATCACTATCCTCTGCAGTTTGATGCCATCATTCATTCGGAAAGGACTGTAAAATTTAGCTCATTTAAAAGCAAAAACATCTTTTGCTCTGTGCATGTGTTTTGAGGTTTGCACTGATGTTAACCGTTTTGAAGAGTTCTGGAAATTGTACTAATTCTGAGGGAAAGCAGTCTCTGTTATCACTTTGATATTCTAACCATTAACCTGAATGGTGTCACTCATTGCTGAGTACAGTTAGGTTTATAAGAAAGCCAACGTTCCCATAGGTGACATTATATGCGTTTAAACAATAATGGAGATCTGAAGCGAGTTTGTCGATGATTGCCAGAAATACCTCAACCTTGAATTTTTGTCTGGGGGAAAACACAATTTCGGCTGATGGCCCTTCATCAAAAAATCTCTTTTGCGATCGTATTGAAAATTGGGTATACGAGTATACGGTATTCCCTTTCTCCGCGTATTTCTCCTTTCCTTTTGCAAATTCACCACTTTTTTTTCCCAACAAACTCAAAGAGAGATTTCAACAAAAGGATGACTGAATTCAAAGATAGTCCCTGATTTTGAAGGGTTAAATTCGTTTTCTGAAATCATTCTAAAATTGTCCTGAATTTCAAGTAAAACAGTGACGTTAATTTGTTCAAGTTTCTTCTAAAACACTGTTGCTTCAACTTTGGGGGCCACTGGCTTCAGCCCAATCAAAATCAGCCACTGACTCAGGGACTTTCTTGGCCTCATGAACAAATCCAATCCGTGAAGCCAATCCCACGCGTGTGCCACTTGACTCGAACAAACGTTTCAACACGTTTCAGCATTAAAATATAACTTCAAAACCTAACTCTAAAAATACAAAATAAGAAATATATTACAATAATATGTCGAATATAAAATCTTGAAATATTGTTACTTATTGTATGATCACTATTTAAAGAAATACAAATAGTAGGCCGTAGCCGCCGTAGGACTGTTATCGATTAATTGAAATTTCATCGTCAACATCTTAAAATCGTTAATGTCGATTAAAGCGAAAATGGAAATTTATGGTGTCATAAGTCATAAGTAACATTTATTAAACGTACTTGTTGAAAGTGGAAATAACACAGGAATGTCTTCTATGTATGGAATCTCTTAACCAACAAGTGTATGACATTATTTAGTTGAAGTGATGAGCGGGTCTTATTGACAATATAACCAGACGAGCTAAACAATAGTTCAATGGAAAAGACGTAAACAAGGTATGGGTTAGCCTGACCGGACGTAACAAAACAGCGAACGTTTCGGCAAAGAGCCTTTATCAACGAACATACAAGACACAAACAAAACGAAAATAAAAATAAAAAATGAGAAATGGAGGAACTTAGCTGCAGTGGAATCCGAAGTATCCAAAGAAAAAGTCTTTTCTTTGGATACTTCGGATTCCACTGCAGCTAAGTTCCTTCATTTCTCATTTTTTATTTTTATTTTCGTTTTGTTTGTGTCTTGTATGTTCGTTGATAAAGGCTCTTTGCCGAAACGTTCGCTCTTTTGTTACGTCCGGTCAGGCTAACCCATACCTTGTTTACGTCTTTTCCATTGAATTTTGTATAAGCCTGATTGCAGTCCTACCCCTCATTTTGTAAACAATAGTTCACACAGCTTTAGATTATCTCAGCTGAAATTTCTGATACTGTAGTTGATGTTTGGTTTTCAGATGATAAGATAAGATTTAGAAACATGGAAGCAGTGTGGCAGGTATTTGACCGACGCCACGCAGGAGTTTAGAATCACCGCGCAGAAGATTTTGTAATTATTATTTTTCTAAAATGGTCGTTGGCAACTTTGCGCACGAGTTTTTAATATTTTTTTTTGCACACGGACCAACTAAGCTTAGATTTAGAGGGAACATTGCATGGTAGGCAATAGATTTTTCTCAATGGGAAAAATAAAATTCATCAACATTTTTAACAGTCACGTCAATCAATGGTTTAAAACAAAAATGTTTGTGTAATTGTCCGGGAATTATTTAACGGCCAAAATATGCTACTTTTTTTTTTTTTTACTTCCAGTACATTTATAAGTGGTGGATTGATTAATCGTAAATTTCTAAGTCGTTAAAATGTTAAAAACGATTCATTTAATTAATCGAGAAATTAATCGTTAATTTCCACAGCTCTAAACTAAAAATAGTGAACATAATGTGAAAAAAGAGCGGAATGTCCGCTTAAAAATAGTTGACTTCTGGCAACCGTAATACCCTAGTAGCATAGCTTATTTAGGTAGATTGAAATTTATGTTATCATTACTTTTCAGTTCACTTTTCACTTTTCTTTTTTTAAATTAACGTGGATAATGCTAGTGTACAAAATATGTTATTAGCACGTTTTCGGAAGTTTAGTCTTTTAACTCCAACCGGATGTACAAAATTGTATGTACATGGGCATAGTCACAATTATTAAGAGCAACCTTCTATTAGTTGAAGGACGTACCGTGGTGGTGTCAGTGTTACTTTCGGCCATAGTTTTGCACTATTTTAGAAACATCGTTTCATTTTAAGTAAGTATTTACTCAAATATTTCAAAAAGAAAACGGTTAAAACCTATATCTCCGACCGGGCCGACCTTATCTGCGGCCATCCAAACCCTAAAATCTTTAATTTTCAGAAATTCTAAAGTAGGCACTTGGATGAAATTTTCAAAATATATTAAAAATTAAACAAAAATTACAGTTGTATAGAGCAATGTAAACCATTTACAAAAACATCAAGATCATCTTTCTAGCTCAAGTGGATCAAAAGTTATGAATTTTTTAGTATGAGGTTCAAAACCACTTTTTTACTATTGATCTATTGAGTTTTCCTCCACATTTCGTGACCCAATTTTAACACTTATTGGAGGTCTAATAAATTTATTATAAATTAATATAAAATTATAAAACTTAAATGGAACATAGATAAATATTAGTTCTATTAAATCAAATCATAAAATATGAATTTAGTTATATTTGAAATAAGAAAAAAATTGTTTTAAAATTAATAATTTTCCCTATTAATAATGACTAAAGTATGCTGACTCAACACTTTTTTTAAATTTTATTTTTTAAATTATAAATAATTAATCCTTTAAAAACTTTGCACCCAGATAATAATAATAATTATAATTAAACTATAATTTCAAAATCTCATTTGCAAACTTTTAATGGCTGTATTATATGATTTTTGGATTAATTGAGTTCTTAACTTCAATTGACATTAAACTTTTTATGTTACCATTGTTTACATCTAGGCTATATATAGAATATTCAGCTATAAATAGACTTTAAGCCTATATATATTGACCTAAATATATAAATATATATAACCATATATATATATATATATAGAGAGAGAGAGTAATAGAGAGAGAGAAACTCTAATAGAGAGAGAGAGAGAGTGAGAGACAGAGAGAATGAGACAAAGCCAGAGAGAGAGAATGAGACAAAGTCAGAGAGAGAATGAGACAAAGCCAGAGAGAGAGAGAGAGGGAATGAGACAAAGAGAAAGAGAATGAGACAAAGAGAGAGAGAGAAAAAGAGAGAATGAGACAAAGAGAGAGAGAGAGAGGCAAAGAGAGAGAGAAACAGAAAGCGAATGAGACAAAGAGAGAATGAGACAGAGAGAGAGAGGCGAAGAGAGAGAGAGGCAAAATGAGAGAGAAACAGAAAGCGAATGAGACAAAGAGAGAGAGGTGAAGAGATAGATAAAAAGAGACAGACAGAGAGAGACTTTTTTTTATAAATACCATTCCTAAAATTTTAAATATAACAGGATCATATTAATAATAAGTAATAAGTTTTTGATTTTTAGTTAATACACATTTGGTGAAATAGTACTTATTAGCAGTTTTTAAAGAATGGTATTAAGTAGGTGATTTTTGACATCACATACATTTATAAAACTCATATAACCATGCTAAAAAAGGACCCACTCAAAACATCATGACATTGTAAAACCTTCCAAAATTACCTTTTCTGAAAGATGTTATTCATGTACCACAAATGTAAATATTATTTTAGTATAATGATCAACTTAAACTGAACAAAAATGTTAAAAAATAAATCTGTGTTAGTTTTAAAAATAAGTTGAACTTCAACTGCTGGACAATAATAAATATATAGTGAACATTTAAACCATGCAAGTTTAAATCTACATACCATCCAGTTATTTTGACAATTAATATACCAAGGTCATGTCTTACTAAACCTCATCCAACCATAATTTATTTAAAATAAAGTACATATTTGTTTTAAAAAATTAATTTAAATTTTAAGAATTTGTACACACATTTTATATACACTGTTTTACATATCCTATATATATCTTATACTTGTATCATACAATATTTCAACACTATTTCCTACTCACACCAACAAATAAGATATGGAACTAACCTAAAAAAAAAAAACTAGATCTAATTCTAAGTTGATGTGAATGATAAAAGTACGAAAGCTAAATGATAAATTCAAGATCTCCTAGTATTAGATCAGCAACAAAGTCATAGAGGGACAGATCATAATCTGTACTGTCTTTTTCCGACTCATCAAAGCTCCAGTAGCTGATGGTAAGTTTTTGCTCTAATGACTTTGCTTTTTTTTTCTCAAACACATCAACTATTCTACCATTGTACCACAGGTCTTGCCCCTGTTGTTCCCACTTGTGTTGCACAAGCTGACCACTCAAATACTTTGATATTTCAGTGGTAGCTTGTTGAACAATTACTTTAACAAAATTCATGTTCTCAGGAGAAACTGTTAAGAATACAGCATCATCTAGATTCTTTTGCACAACAGCATCCTTAACTTTATTACTGATGGAAATTCGATGACTTTTGTCACCCTGTGCAGCAGAACCTTTTTGACGCTGTGCTATCTCCTTCTCTAAAGTTGACTGCCTAAGTTCTGAAACTTTTTTTGCAACATACCCCTCCTTGACTGCAAAATCAACAATGTGTTTCCTCTCTGCCTCCTCTTTATCAAGTAACCAACTCAAGGTGTTATTTACACAACCTTTAACTTTTCCATCAATGAAAGAAAACTTTGCATTTGGGGCACGTCTCCACAGCAGGTCCACCATGCCTAATGCACGTTCAGAGGCTATGTTATGGGTTGGTGCAGAGCTTGATTGAGCTCGCATCTCTGTTGTGGGGTCAGAGAGGTTTCCAGAAATGTAAGGACAAAGTTGGCGCTGATATACAACAAAGATACTTGAAAGAAGTTTTTTTAGAAAATCTATTAAAATATTCTGATCTTTGTCATTAAAATTTAAAAGAGCTTGTAGTTCAGCATCAGTATCAGGTGACATTGGCTCACCAAATACATTTTGTGATCCAAGAAGAATTTCTTCGGGTTGATTGACAAGCCGTGCCAAGTTGCCATGACAAGCTTGAATCACTGGGATGAGATCAAAATGTACCTTATCGGAGTAAAATTTTGTCATCCAAGGCCCAGTGATGAGCTTGCCAATCAATCCAAGGGCTCTTAATTGCATCACAACTTTGCAGTCATCCAAGTTACTCTTTATTGCAATCCTAATAGCAGCACCAGCTGAATGTTTACTGTTTACATACTCACGGAGTGCATCAAGATGTAATATTATAATGGCTGCAGAGTAAAAGAGCACATGTAAGCGGTTGCCAACATACCGCACAAAAGTGCCTACAGGAATATCCTTTTCAGTAAAAAAGGATCTGAATCCCATAGGATCCCCACTTCTATTATTATATTTAAGCTTTGATACACTCATTATAACTTTAACAGCCCGACCATTCCCAAAAGACGAATGTGCAGAATGCATTCCTTGCTCTTGGTCTAGATCTAACAGAGCCTTCTGTGCAGCACTGGCAAATCCATCAAGGGGGTGTATGTTGCAATTAAGTTCAAGAATCTGGCTGTCAAACATTAACTGCAATTGTTTCACAACACAGTGGTTTACAGGGGCTCTATCTGTTAGGGTACAAGTGACTTTATTAAAGAGGCTCTTACAGAAAAAACTTGTCTGAGCCTCAGGAACCCTAGTGTATTTTGCGTAAAGGGCGGTGGCATCCCTTAAAGATTCGCTAATGTGTTCTACATAATCAACAGCCTTGCCACCAGCTAACTCTCTAATGTCTACTGTAAGATTGTCTGTGGGTGACGTGGATATGTGTATTTCATTGATGTGAGAAGGTCCTAATGTAGTAGCATCCCATGACAGTGTGACATTGTCATGAGTTGCTAAGGCTTCTCCAACTTGCAAGCTGGCCAAGATGCCCAACTCATAAGTCATCTGAGCCACTGTTGTTGGATGGGGTACAGACTCAATTCTGATGCCGGTCATTTGCTCAACATAAAATGAGAGTAATGGACCGGCAGCAGACACTGGTACATTTGACAGAAGGGATTTATACATACACAATCTCATTGACATATTGTATGATTTTCCTTGCTTGACAGGTAAACCTTTTTGTTCATTACATTTATCAAGTACTGCAACTGACAAGTTAAATCATCTACATGTAAATTTAATTTATTGATTTCTGTTTGTTTTTCCTTAATATCTTGTTTTAGTAATTTAATTCCATTTCTTTTTTGAACAAGTGCCACTTGCTTTTTCTTAATGTTGATTTTTAAATCCTTAATGATTTTTGCTTGAAAATTAGTTTGTCTTACATCTCCCATTAAATCTCTTTTAATTTTCCAAATCTTTGCATTTAAACTTCTATTTTTTTGCTGCTGTTCAGCTAAACGTTCTCCCATTCTTTTAATTTTTTGGTTTACTAACTTTTGACTATATTGTTTCTTAATGATTTTATTTTCTGACTTCAGTTTTTTATTCTCTTCTAATAAATTTTCATTCAGTTTTCTTTTTCTTATACATTGACTACAGTCTTCTCTTAAAGATAAAGTATTTGTTTCAAAAGATTCAGCTGATGGTCCAGCAATTAAGTCAGTAGTTTCTATTTCAACTGGAGTAAATGATTTTTTGCCTTTAGAACTGCCTGAATGATGAAATCTTAAAGCTAAAAATGAAACAATTTGATCCCACTTTTGTTTTTTATGCTTAATCATGTTTTGGTATCTTGTTGTAATATGTAAAAGTTTAAGTTTTAGGCTATATTTATCCAAATTTATGAGATCTGGTACTGGTGTTGTCCTTATTATAGAAAATAAAGCCTCAACAGTTTGATTGGCCTTCTTCTGGTTGGTGAGGAATAGATTTATAACATGACCATTGGTGGGTGTGTCAGAAAACTGATTGTAGGTTTTAAGTAGCTCATTAAGATTGAGCTTTGCTGATGCTAAGTTTGAATCCATTCTCACTGTGAGAACAGATAATAAAATAAATAAAAAAAGAAAGAAGGAAATGTGTTATTCATTTTAAATCGTTTATTTCCCTAAAAATTGTAAAATACTTAAATATTTTTAAAAGAAATTATAGTATCCTTGACTATTGTGCCTATGATTATTATTCCTATGATTATTTATTATTATGCCTATTGCCATAGTAACAAAGTCAATAAAAACAAATGCAAAATATTACTATTATTACTAGTACTAGTACTAGCATTACAATTACGTGAGTCTGATTAATGACTTTTTACTTTAGTAGATAAAAAATCTAAATGAAAGGAAAGCAAACTATCAAGTTAAAAACACACATCTGTATTCCAGCAAGGTTTCTGTTTATTTTTAAAGGAACTATCATTGCTTTCTATTTAAATTGTAGGATGAATTATCGAACACAAAAAAAAAATAAAAATAAATAAGTATCGATAATAGGTCATTTTGGGGAACATGTGACTAAAATTTCTGGAGAACTTTTAGGGAGAATCTCTTAACAAAACAGAATGAACTTTGGATATGTTATTATTTGTGATATTATAAAAATTGAACCTTAAAATTACGATAGGACACTTTTTTAAAAAAAAGTTATAAATGAGTGAAAGTAGCATGTTTTTACCTTAAATTTGCAATATTTAGATCTTGAAGAAAAAAATAAACTGAAGCGTCTAATGACAGATCAATACTCCTTATAAATAGTTGGGCGGAAGTGGAAAGTGCATTCTGGTCTATAAGTTAGCTAAAAATCCCCAAACTACGTCACCCTCGGTTATTTAAAAAGTTGAAGTCTCAAAAATGATAACGAAAATAGGATACCAGTTTTTTCGGGAATTCCCGGTCTTATCCAAGTGCCTATCTAAAGCTATACCTAACCCAAACCCTAAAAATCATCAATTTTTCGAAATTCTAAAGCTAAACCTAACCCAAACCCTAAAAAATCGGAAGAGACGCGACGCTCCGGTCGGAGATATAGGTTTTAGCCAAGAAAACATGGTACAGCAATTTTTTTATTATAAATTTTGGTGGTACAAAAATGTAAATTATAGATGTCCTTAAAACTTAAGTCTTAAGTTGTAAATTGTATTGTACTTGATTGAATTAGTCTAGTCTTTAGTCTTTAGTACTGTTGTCACTGTTGACCTGTTGACTTTTACTTATGCCTTTGACTTTGCTTTCACTTTTAGGTTCTCAATTATTATTTAAAAGGTAAATTATTGTTGTATGGATCAGGGCGAAATAAGGTCTTTTCCGGCCGCCATCTTTGCCGTCTTTGGTTGCTATGCAAGTCACAAAGTGGATCGAAAGTCCCAACTGAGGGGAAAATGCTGAAAATGAAATGGGCCGGGCAATGGAAGAAAATCACGAAAAATACACGGGGGCAAATCGGAAAAAAGAGCGAACCTTCAAATTCGCGCGCTTATTGATATTATTGAATTATTGCATCACTTGCTGTGTCCGCAGTTTCGTATTCGATGATTCGTATCTAATAATTATAAGGGGAGGCGTAACCCCTCCCCCGTTTCTTTTTTTATTTTGGGGAGGGACCCGAACCCCACCCTGTTGCTATTTTATTATTTATTTCAAATTTTAAGGGTAGGTACTTTGGTATGACAAGGGAGACTACTACTTTCTTTGCATTGGAAATTAATTTCGGTGCAGAGGATCAGAGTTTTCAATTTTTTGATGAGGGTGTAAAACTATTAGTAAATAAATACTTTCCACACATATTTCAGTTCCTTTTCCGGTCTGCAGCCTATGAATACATGCTGGCCTACATTCTAATAGTTCTAAATCGTATTTTCAATCGATAGGTAATTTGGAATATCAAAGCTTATATAGGCATCTTCACCCCAAAAACTTTTGAAGAAATTCAAATTCTTGTTCTTTCAAATTCCTAAAAAATAAAATCAGTTTGGACTACCTACTACTAAGTCTACAGACACTTCCATAAGAATTTTTTTTTGGTCATTATAATGAAAATCATTCAACAATTCAAATACTTTTTTTTTAAACAAGAACATAGCAGGTGTTGCTTTTTTAAAAAAAGTATGGTGGTGGATAGGATTGGAGACAGGTGTGAGTGGGGGAGGGGCTAAGATAAGCAACATTGGCCGCTCATTCCACAACAAAGATGTGCGATGTATTTTAAAGCCAATATCATTTCTAGCCCTTTCTAGTTCATAGTAGTTATCAGCGTGGTGTTCTATTTTCCTTACTTGAAGAATTCAAAGCAACAAAACCTTTTTGTTTTAAATGATATTTGTATCAAAATACTTTATAGTTTGTCTTGACCATGTTTTATTTCTATTTGACAGTTACATCTTTGTAAGCGTGTTCATGTTAAACATATTTCAAAAATATTTTTCAAACGAAGTTTCACTTTTGATAAATTATTCATGAGCCGAAATGTGAACATTGTAGAGCCGCACTCCAAACACATTGGTAAAGATATTGCAGTAACATTTTCACTGGCACCCGAGCGCAATTTTACTACCCGGGTAATTGCTCGGCAATGGGAACCTGGGTCTCGGGTACCCCTTGACAGAGTTTACCACTTAACTTTACTTAAAAAACTTCACTTTCCCATGATGCATGGGACCTGAGATTCTAAAGTAGTACTTTGCAATCTCAGATCCCACACATCATTAGATCCAAAACTTTCCTTTTGGAAAGACAGGAAACTGTAATAATTAACATTTAATGCCCCAAAGCGATGTAACGCATGGCTCGTCGGTAATACAAAAGCGTGGTAATGCACGCCTCGATAAAACTCTCTTTAAAAACAAAATCACAGAAAGTGAAAACTCTCCAGTGCATGAAAGATGACGTATTCGACTTTCGGCAATGACAACCGTTTCCCTGGCTAGTGCTATCGCTTGATTCGGGAATTTTTTTAGTAGTTGTGATTTTGCTATACTTTATTATAAAAATAATAGTTCTAAACTGCAGGTAAAAATAGTTTTAAACTCAAGACGGTTTTTGGTTATGTAAAATAATCATTCTTGTTTTTATAAATGAAGTCAGTATGACTATAACAATATAAATACATTTTACACAATTTTCAAATTTCATAACCAGTTGATTGCAATACGGAAAATCCTTATGGCATTGAGGCGGAAGTTTGCCAAAAACCTTCTGGGGCCTTAAACGATAAATTACCTAATTTGGTACCAATAATGGTGTTAAGTCTAAGTCCCCTACACTCTTTTTAATTTATATAAATGATTTACCCAGGGACGTCTCAACAGGAACAAAAGTAAGGTTATTTGCTAAACCAAAAAAAATTGAGTCAACAATCATGAAGTAATGATTAATGAATTGTTATATTCATACTATAAGGAAATATTATTTATCAACCGTCACTCATCTGGATTAATCTTCGATTAAAATTTCATGGTTGTGTTATGATTTGACCCACATAATAATGCTCTCCAGATAATAATTCTAATACTAACAAATTGAAGTTTTGATAAACAAGTTCAGATAGGACAGGTACAGATCCTAGGAACAATTAGTTATTATTTGCTATATGTTTACTGATACTTATATGCCAGTTTTAGAAAGGATCCTTATCCCCCCCCTTTATTTTTAGTTTACAATATATTTTAATTGGTCTCATATCCAAATCCCTATATGTCATTTCTGCAGAGCAGGCTAAATTAAATTGGAGGACTAAATTTAATGTCAATGTAAATATTAAATTAACAAAAATTTAACTTGCATTTGCATTCATAACTAACAAAAATTTGTGGTGTTCTTATCTCCTTTCAAACAGATCAATTAATCAAGCTTAGAACCAGCAACATACAGTTGAAAACACAGCATGAGCATCATCCACACAAGCACTCGAGTTGTCCGTAAACTTACACTTAAGGGAAAAAGCAGCACCAGAAGGACATATTCACATGTTTCGCAACCAATATTTAGAGTTGACCAGGTAAGACAAAAATATTGAATGAATGCATATGAAATTAAAGATTTAAATTTAAAATTAATTTCTTACTGTTGTACAATAATGTTATTCTGTTATTTTTAATGAAAATTATTAATTTCTTAGGAAATAAATTATTTTCAAGTTGAATTTATATTCCAGACAACAGTTTAAAGCAAAATTTATAGTTAAAAAAATAATTTGAGCTTCAAAATGATTTTAAATTAAACAATTAATACTCCCATTTCATTGCAGCACCCTAAACATAATCTTTTATTTAACCCAACTTTCCAGTTTATCTCGTAACTCAGCGACCCTCCTTGAATTTTTTCATCTATGGCTTTACCCTTCCACCCTCTTCATATATCCAAGTTGAACCTTTACCAATATTATTCCCCAGACACAACAGGCACCAAGTCAAACTTGGTTGAACCTAAATTATGTTCTTTTCTGTACTTACCTTTGAATTTTAAACGACTATTGCTAATTTCTATTTTCATAGAATGCCACCTCATTGACACAGGCCCACAGCAGATCCAGCGGATGGGCATTTCCAGCAACCCTAGCCATTATTGGGCTAGGTTTTTCGTTATTTTGCACCAAACAAGTTGTGACATGTAATGGAACCATCAAGGCTTTTGCCCAGCCAACAAAAAAATAACATTGAAGTATGCTTCTTGCTGATTTCTTCTCATAAAGTTGCTCTCTTTATCCGACTTTAGAGTCTTTTCTTGGAATAAACAGATGTCTGTGCATAAGGAAAATGGTTAGTGTTAAAAATTTTATACAGCATTCAACAAGAAATCACTGCATTTGCTATAATGGAAGGTTGGTTGGGTCAATATTGGCCAGCCATGAACTCAAATTATTGTACTTAAGGCTAAGGGTGAACTTAAAAGGAAATTCCCATTTGTTTTTTTAATGTAAAATATTTAGTTTATTTTCTTTGTTTTTAAATAATCAATAAGGACTCTAATATTATATCATTATGAACTATTGACAGTTTTATAATTTGTTCAAATTCTTTAAATTTATTGAACTGTTATCAGAGGATTTCAGGCAGTCAAAATAATAAATTCTGTAGCACTGACCTAGCAAGAACAGTATGCAGTTCTTTAATGTTTGGACTGTTGTTCGCCTCTTTGTGATACTAAATATTCTATATTTTTTAAAGAAATAAAGAAAATCTGAATTGAAAGATTTTCTCCAAATATTTACAAAAATTAATTTGAAGTTCATATTTTAAAAATATTTTATTTTAAATTGCTGGCTGCCTTACATCTTCAAAGTGAGGAATTCTTTTCAATCCAGCTTTTTAAATTTCATTTTGTTGCATATGGTTTTACTTAGTTTGCTTTTGTAAAAATATCACTAAAATAACGTTTCAGTTAATGGTACTATTAAAAGACAATTTTGTGACCTTGTACTACTGTTAAATTATCCTCTCTTTAACTAATTAAGAAGTACATTTTAATACATTTTTTTGTTTGTCATAAAACAAAACTCATTATCCTGAATTAGTAGCTTTTGTATCAGAGCAGAGACTGTTGAAAATGTGTACATCTTGTGTACATCTAAAAAGTTTACAGATTGTTAGTTTTTGGGGGTTACTAACTACTTAGGTTGCGCAGTGACGTGCTTGATCTTACTGTTTTTTCTCTCTATTGCTTTTTTAAAACTAGAATATCTTGAAATAGTCTATCTGTGTATATCTTTGATTGATTTATTTAAAATAGTTAAGGATCTGTATTTGTATGAAGGATTTAAAAAGAAGTAATTTAAATAATTTTTTTTAGACTGGAATATTAGTTTACTGATGTGTGCTCCCATAACATGGTGCATTTGCCTGTTTCCAGTTTGTATTGTATTACCTTTTTAATTTGTATCGAATGGTTTGAGTCCTTACTGTTTTTGTTCCCTGCTATATTGCACAAAAATGACTCAATTTTTTGTTCTTAAAGCTGTACATATTGTTTTTATTGCAATTTGTTGTGGTCAGTTTTGCACATGATTCACATAAGGACTTCAATCCATTATGATTTGTATAGTGATAACAAGAAGTATGTATACATTTTAAAAGTGGTACTTTCTGTATGTATGTACATATTTCATTAAACAATGCAAGGGGGGTGGGGGTGATCATTCATTTGTTGATACTTCATGAGTTGTCTATATATCGTAGTTAGAAGTTGTCCAGACAATTGTGAGAGTATGATTTATTAAACAAATGTACAACTGCATGATCTGACTGAATTGTCTGTTGAATTATTACAAGCACATGTAAATAAAAACATTAATCAGTTTTTCCCCCTTCCACGACCATTCAATAATAAATTATACTTGGTCTCGCAAATGAAACATTACTGTGACATACTTTAAAGTTAATGGCTGGAAATAGTGCTGATGTATAACTTGTTGTACATGTATGAATATGGTACAGGTCTGAGTTGTGTGGTAAATAGGGTTGATCAATATGGGGGGATTGCTGGCAGTTTGGTGGGGTTTGGTTGGTCAGAGTTGTTGTGTAATGGAAGGTGCAATGTATGACTGCTGGCACTTTGATGGGGTTTGGTTGGTCAGAGCTGGTGTGTAACCCAAAGGTGTAATGTATGACTGCTGGCATCCCCCTAGTCACATATTGAAACACGTGGGACCTCCCCTTCCCCAGGGGCGTGACGTCATTTAGGGACGCCCCCTATTTCAAAATGGTACCCGTTACAGTTATTTGATGAGGAAATATGTGGGAGACTGACAACAATGAAGAGGCTGGCCATGGGAACACGGCAATATAACTTGGTACAATGACTACAATCAGATGGGTATATGATAATGGTCAATATATGTTGGTACTACGACTACAATCAGATGGATATATGATAATGGTCAATATATGTTGGTACTACGACTACAATCAGATGGATATATGAATATGATAATGGTCAATATATGTTGGTACTACGACTACAACTACAATCAGATGGATATATGAATATGATAATGGTCAATATATGTTGGTACTACGACTACAATCAGATGGATATATGAATATGATAATGGTCAATATATGTTGGTACTACGACTACAATCAGATGGGTATATGATAATGGTCAATATATGTTGGTACTACAACTACAATCAGATGGGTATATGATAATGGTCAATATATGTTGGTACTACAATCAGATGGGTATATGATAATGGTCAATATATGTTGGTACTACGACTACAATCAGATGGGTTCATGAGAATGGGCTATTTACGTTTTTTATACTCTACCAAACAGAATAAAGATAGGAAAGCAGTCAACAAATTACAGTATGTACAATTCATGCAAGATATAAAATTGGTATCTGTTTTATAACCATAATGTGTGGTATCCTTGTTAAAATAATGGTTTAAGTTCCTCATATGTACATATGGTATGGATTCATCTGTGTTCGGGATCTGAATTTGTCTACGCGCTGAAGGATTTAACACCCAGTCAGGAATTTCCAAGTGCATGAAGAATGTCTTCAAATCTTTGGCCAAGACTGCATGATGATAAGCCAGTAAGTCTTCATCCCTGATTTACTATTAAATTAGATAGTAATCATACGGTTAAAATATCACTAGACTTCGCCAAAGCATTTTATAGAGTTCACCACTCGAGTTTACACATAAAACTAAATTTCTTTAGAATATCTGGTTTCATACATCAATTGGTCCAAGTCTTCCTTTAGGACGAGATCAAACTGTAATTGTAATAAATAATGGATTTAAATAAACACTGATAACGGGAAACATGAGAGTTCCATGAAAAAAATGAAAGAAATAATAGATGGTGATAGATGTTATGATTTAGTCTTAAGGAATTATTTTTTAAAACTGAATTCTCCAATTTTACACTTATACGCTTATAGTTTTTTTGGCTGTTAACGATTAATTTAACTTGAATCGGTATTTTTTGAAAAATTAACGATTAATTAATCGTAAATTTAATAATAATAATAATAATAAAAATTGAAATTTATGGTGTCATAACTAGCATTTATTACACGCACTTTAAAAAAAAAAATACTGGAATGTCTTCTTTATTTGACATATTTAAAGCAACAACGCAAACAGACAGGTGTATTGACATTATTTGGTTTAAGTCAAGTGATGAACGGGTCTTATAGACAATATAACCAGCCGAGCTTTAGATTGCCTCAGCTGAAGGCTCTGATATTGTGGTGCAAGGGTGTGCAAACGTTTTAGGGCGAGGGTCGCATTAGAAAGAAATAAATCATCAAGGGCCGCACCTAACCGAAATTTAGTCTCAATTCTAGTACAAAATCCATCTTTAACATAAATTTATTGATTTCTTTTTGTATTAACACAGGCTTCCGCGCAAAAACTCCGTAGTTTGCCCGCCCCTGCTGTAGTAGATGTTTGGTTTGCAGGTGATATGGAAGCGAAGTGTTAGAACCATGTTAGCAATGTTCCCTTTAAAAAAGCGCGGCTGCGCAGATATTAACCGATGCCATGCAGAAGTTTAGAATCACCGTGCAGCAAATTTTGTAAAATATTGCACACACAAAAATAAATAAATAAAATAATTTTAAAAAAAATATTTAAAAAATAGACGTTGTGCAACTTTGCACAAGAGTGTTTTTTTTAAACGTAGCACATGGACCAACGAGGCTTAGATTTAGAGGAAACATTGCATGGTAGGCAAATGATTCATCTCAATGAACACAAAACCTTCATCAATATTTTGAACAGTCACGTCAGTCAATATTGTTTAAAACCAAAATGTTCGTGTTATCTATGGCGGATTAAGGGGGGGGGCTGAGCGGGCTAAAGCTAGGGGCCCCCGACGGTTTGGCCTCACTTTGAGGGTTCCCAAACTTTTTATACTTTATAATAAAAGTGTACAAATGTTTGCAGGAACCCTTGAAAATATAATAAATTCAATAAATTTATAAATATTATCAATAAAACTAATTGCGATTCAGTCTTAATAATCGATAAAACTTTATTTAATTGGCTAACTTAGAGAACATAGTATAAAATATACTTTATATTTATAAAATTCTCAGTTCAGACAAGTTCCGCTGGCCGTGTGGAGAGAGCACAGGCAACTTGTGTCGTGTTCGATTCCCAGCTGTGGAAAAGTAAATTTTTCTTTTCACACTCAATTGTAACATACCGCAAACACTTCAAACAGTTATTTCTTCGTGTTCGTTTATTTTTTAAAATTTTATTATTAATATTTAGTTACGGTCATATGTTAGCTGTTAACAATCATTTTATTTTAAGGGACGCTGGCTGGATAGGGCCCCCGTTTGATTGCAGCCCGGGGCCCCGTGCAGTCTTAATCCGCCCCTGCGTGTTATCGTCCGGAAATTAATTTATATTTATCGGCCGAAATATTTTACTTTTTGACTTCCAGTACATCTATAAGTGATGGGTCGATTAATCGTTAAAATTTTGTTATTGTTAAAAATTGTAACGATTAATAGAGAAATGAAACGTTAATTTCCACAGCCCTAGTTTAAAAGAAATCTGTTTTATAACACATAATACAAATATTGAATACAATCTACAGACGTAACGTACTTCTTTTTTAAAAATCAGAACGATGTAGAACGACTTGAAACGACATTTTTAAACAGGACACGTAATAAAGAACTATTTTTAAAAACTGATTACCGAGCAAATTGATATAATTAGTTCAATCTTTTTATTAAAAAAAATATGGTGACCTATATTAAAAAAAGTATGTGCAATCTAAATCATTTTAGCCGCTAATTCGGGGCTTTATGGCTAAACATCTCTACTTATCAGATAGTAATTTAGTGGTACCAATAGGGTCAATGGTAATTTAAAAAATACAAATTTCCCAAAAACTGATGTTTTTTTTTGTTTTGTTTTACAATTGAATCTTCAAAATTAAGTAGCATAATATAAAATGATGTCCGAAAATTACTTTGAAAAGATAATGTGTACAAATTGGTTAACGAAATGTCAAAGATAACCGCGAAGGATAGAAATAATTTCACAACCACCTTGTCTGTAAATATAGAAAATTGTCACGGAATAAAACGCTGCATTTAATTTTCTCTCGTGTTAAGTTAAACGGTTTTCAGAGAGCTTCTTACACTTTGTCTTTTTATCAATTATCCATAATCATTGGCAAAAACACTAGTGTCTAAATTATATATAATCATTGGCAAAAACACTAGTGTCTAAATTATACATAATCATTGTGAAAAAACACAGTGTCTAAATTTGAATGAGGATTGTGTTTTGACAAACAAGATAAAAAGACAGAGTTCGGTGTAAGAGGCAGAAAGATACGTGTACACATATGAATATTTATATTTATGAAATTTAATTAACATAAAAATTGGCATATTTTATATAACACGAAATTTCCTTCAGCTTTCAGGATAAAGTTTCTATGTCATAAGGCTCCTCATTGTTTTTGGGGGCATTTTCTATCATTTTAATGCGCGTTACCCAACAGCTGTAGTTCCCTTCACCCGCATGAAGCCATCTTGTTCTGTCGGCCGATTAGTTTTATGTCTCCCTGTCTCTATCTGCATTCTGTCTTGGTCTTTAAACAGATTGAGAAACATTCCCGTCTAACTGTGTATTCCTGTCTGACTTTTAAAAACATTTTAAACCTGAAATATTTTTTAGTTCAGACATTTTCTCGCCTGCTTTTATACACATTCATGTTTATTCTTCAGGATGTTGCCAAATTTTTAGGTTTTTCTTAATTCATAATTAGACAAGTCTTAACTGATGTCTGCTTCTTTTTATTGAATGCATTGGTAATGTCCCCTTTTTCTACTTAATCTTTGTCATCTTCAAACCAGCGCACTTCCTTTGTTGCTAATATGGTCTTACTTCATATTATCTTGTCAGTTACAGATGTTTCTATTACACAGAAGATTATTGCAGCTTTAACTTATCCAGCCTAGACTTGCATTTTTATTAGACTTATAAAGGTTGGTAGAGTATAATCTATTTCATGTCCAAATTTCAGGCAGAAATAAACAAAATGTATGTGTTTGTTCTTGCATTTAGAAGGAAAAATTATTTTTATCCTTTATGTGGGCATTGAGTTAGAATTTATTTAAGTTAGAATTAACCGCATTAAGCATATACACTTGCGTGCTCTTTGTTTCTCTATCCGCTAGTTTTTCATATTCTAATGATTTATCCAACGGTGTTACTCTTGGATATCATGCATTTCAAAGTAGAAAATTTTCTCCAATACTGTGAGGGATTATTTGGAAGCTTCTGATGACTGATATTATATTCTGTACTGCTACTCCGAAAGTTGCTAGGTATAGGTCCATCCATTGTTCCTGACACTAATATGTCACATAATATGTGATAACGTAAAATTTTAAAATTTAAAAGACCACTGGATAATTTGACTCGCTTTGTTTGTCTGATGCTAGCAAAATAATCTCGCAGTCAGTGCAGCGGAAAATTAGGATTCAGTTTGCGTAGGAATGCCATGTACCAAAAACCTGGAAGATTGGAATATAAGTAACAAAGAAGTTAGAAGAGTTCAACATGTCTGCTGACATTGGTGGCATTCGCATGAAATAAGTACGTATATCGGTGTCAAGCGTTAATACCGTTACACGTAGAATTTAGAGAAAAAACAAACTGTTTAACTTTTGGACATCAAGAATTCAAAGTCCATAGTTTTTAAATATGAGTCATCTAAATCATTAATAAAATTTATTTTTTTTACCGATGCTTATTAAGAATCAACCATTGCAGAAAAAACCCTTTACGTAAATGACTCAACAACTTTCTAAACTTTCATCTCGATCAGTGACTTAAATACTATTTAGTGCGCCTGTATGAGAACAAAAATGACTTGAAGTGACCCCGATGACTTAAATAATATTTAGTGCGCCTATATGAGAACAAAAATGCATTGTATATGATGAGCCATTAAAATTTGTATACCAACCTTGGTTTAAGATCCATCCATATATTTAGTAGTCACTGTTTAAGACTCCTTTTGAATCTATGCACATAATTAGTGGCATTAAAAACAACTTTTATGACAGAAATATTTTGAGGAGCAAAATAACTTTCTAAAGTTTCATGCCAATCGGATGAATAAAAAAATATTTACACAGCTAACATTATTCCAGAAAGTTTTGCCGGAGGGTACTCAACAAATTTACAAATTCTAGCGGAGCTTAAATAACATAATTAATCATATGTAAAAGACACGTGACATAAATCATAAAGCTTTCCGAGTCCGATCAGTTCAATATGTAAAGTTAAAAGTCTTAAAACATTGAGAATTATGGGTTAGGAGTCAGTGAGTCAGTGAGACATTAGTTTCTTAAATTATTATAGATATAGGAAAGTCTTAAAACTTTGAGAATTATGGGTTAGGAGTCAGTGAGTCAGTGAGACATTAGTTTCTTAAATTATAGATGACTCTACAAACATTGTTCTGTTGGCTCTATCAGTATCTGATATGTGTTACTCAGGGTCTATGACCTATGAAAGAATTATTTTTATAATTTCAAGATTTGATTTATTTTGGGCCTACAGGCTTTCACCGTTCTACATAGTCTTCTTTATGATCTTCGCTTCATACTCTATGGCCACCAGTGTCGTCCTTGTATCTCTTATCTCTTTAGAGAGGATGATTGCTGTATGTTTCCCATTTCACGTTTCAAGATTTTTTTCTCCAAGAAAAATGTGCTTTACGGCTATAATTATAATTGTACTTTTTGCTTTAATCTATATCTCTTCATGGTACAGATATTATTTGGACTGGGCTTTCAATCCCTTATGTAACACAACCATGTTAACATTTTTTGAAAGAAAAGAATATGATGATAACAAGTTGTGGATGATGTTCATAAACCATAATATTTTACCGGCCATCACCTCTACGATTCCCATGATAACAATTCTTTTTTGTACATCTTTAACAGTATCAAAACTAATAAGGACAACTAAGAAGATTGGCAATCGCTCAACATCCAGAAAAAAAAGATACAAGGAAATGAGATCTGTTAAAATATCTCTGATTATTTGTTGTTGCATGGCTTTTACAATATTATTACCTGGTGCTTGTATTGATGCTTACTATGCTATTGTAGAAGGAAATGTACCCATTGAGATTAAGCTATTAACTACATTATTCACACAACTAGTAGCACAGATCAATGCTACAATGAACTTCTTTATATATGTGGCGTTTAGTTCAAAGTTTAAAGCTACTTGTTTAAATTTAATAAAGTTCAAATACGGAAAGTAACCTGAATAGTTCCTAGATCTATGTGTTCTTTGCAACTAAAAATTAGCTTGAGTAAGTGCTTAACTTGTAAACTGAAAATTAATGATAAAATTAAAATAAACTAATTTTTCTTTAAAAAAACTAGAGATATTTTTTAAAATAAAAAATTGTGTTAAATCACACATCTTTATATTTCAAATTTTTCATATTTATCTTCACGAATAATTGTGTCTAAAACAAGTAAGTAAGTATAAAAAAACGTTAATTTTCGTTTCGAGTAATTTTAGTTTTAGAATATGAATATATATTTAGTATTTAGGTAAGATGCATTTTTGTGAGACCAAAAAAATAATTTCTTAACTGTTGAAAAAATATAACTTTATGTATGTGTGTGTGTTTCGGTGTGTGTATGTGTGTGTGTTTCGGTGTGTGTTTGGGTGACTTGTATTAATATTATTTTTTAATATTTAAACATTACTTTTTTGTGTCGTAATTAGCAAAGGAAGATACTTAAGAAGTAAACTGTTAAAAAGTTGGGTGTACATTTCATTTATAACCGTCGATCTAGGTGAATATCTCAGTATCAGGTGATTAAAAACTATTCTTAAACTTAACCAAAACGTTTTAAACTTTGCTTGAATCTAAGGAGAATGGTCATTAACGGAATGCTACTCCTTGATCAATGTCATTGAAATCTTTGGCTTCGTTACTAACTTAACTTCTGGCTTCTTGTTCTTTTCAATAATGGATTCAATTAAAAAAATCATGTATCGAAAGTCGAAAGTATTAAAAAAAACCCAACTCTTTATTAAAAATATTTTGATATTTAAAAAAAAAACAACTAATGATACTCATCACCATGAAATTTTTTCTTGTTAACCAGTTACAATTTGTCTATTATATATCTGTGGTATCCAAGGATATTTGTAAGTAGCAATTGACATAAATATTTAATCTGCACCATCTTAAGTCCCATTACATTTGATTTTTTTTTTACAATATAATTAGCTTAAGCCTTTGATCGCTTGGCTTCATATATCCTTGTTTTTTATTTGTTAACTTAGGTACCGAAACACTATGAATTACGTTTATAAATCAATAACACGATAAAGTTCTGTTTTAATCACAGCATCCTTGATTTGTGGTGCAGCCACCATACACCAAGTATTGGGAATTTGATTCCTGTGATCGATTCTTTAGAGTCTAGAGAAGGGCTGTCATAAGTCAACCCGCGGGGCAAAATGCGGGCCACCCACTCACCTACCCACATAACTACCTATATACCTACCTACCTACCTACTTTACCTACCTTAGCTACCTACCTACCTTAGCTACCTACCGACCTACCTACCTACCCACCCACCCACCCATCCATCCATCCATCCACCCATCCATCCATCCATCCATCCATCCATCTATCC
>MUZC01001095.1:2577-46844 GCA_002072015.1 Radix auricularia | reverse complement strand
GACCTCTGAAGGGTAATTTCTAATGTTTTTATAGCTGATATCAGTCAAATGTCAGTTTGGGACCTCTGAAGGGTAATTTCTAGTGTTTTTATAGCTGATATCAGTCAAATGTCAGTTTGGGACCTCTGAATGGTAATTTCTAATGTTTTTATAGCTGATATCAGTTAAATGTCAGTTTGGGACCTCCGAAGGGTAATTTCTAAAAATATAATATCTTTCCCGTTAGCCTGCTTTGAGTATAAGAGTGTACATATAAAAACTGCAAATATTTGATTGTTTATTTTCTGAAGGATGAAGTAAAGCACAAAAGACAATAAGATATCAACATATTATCAACGAAATTTCCTATGGGATAAATTGCGTTTTTATATTTGAAATGTCTGTAGAGCTTGATCCAGCAACTCCTATTGAACCATACCAGATAGAGTGTTCAGGTCTTTACCAAATATGTTAAAATGGTTTCATGGATTTGCAAGGAGCAACAAAAATAACCGTACCAGATATTTGGGCTCAGAATAATTATTTATATTATTTAATAGTAATACATTTACACAATCTGACTGTAAATTGTCTACAGTCTACTGTCACTGACAATGTTGGGAAAAGCCTAGCCAAAACGTCAGGAAAAGAACCTAGATCCGAAATAAATAAACTAGACACTCTAAAAATAAACAAATATGACGTCAAAGAGCCTCCCACCAAAACAAAAAAGTATTTCTTATTTTAAAATGAGCATGTTTCAAAAAAAATTATTCTATTTTCATTCCAGAATGTCTTTAATTTTTGTTTAAATTGTCAATCTAAAAACTTCCCATATTTTAAGCAAAATGCTTATAAATTCCTTAATTCCCATTTTTTAAAATTTGGCTCAAAATTCTCTCGACCTCGCAACACTGTTTTCATTATTTACTTTAAATAGTTTCCCTTTGTAGAGGGTTCGAAGTGAAGTGGCATGCCACTACAAATCAAAAACAATGTAGCTCAAGATCACATACGAGGATATACTAAGTTACGGTAGTCTAAAATATGTAATACAAAATATAAAAAATGCGCTGTTTTATAAACTTAAATGAACGCAATTTTTAAATATGTTTTGTCTATAAATTTTTTTTGCTACATATTCAGCTTAAATGCACTACTAGAACAAGTAATGTAACACATAATGTTTATCGCAAGTCTTTTACTATAGTTGATTATAATTTAATAAACCTAATCTATTATATAATGTGCTAACGCGCGCCCGTCAGTGTGAAGCCTATTATGTCCGGTAACTCTTGATTTTTTAAATTAAAATTGAAAATATAGACGTACAATCATAAGAATTTAGGTTTTGAGATTAACAGAGCGTGTGTTGATGCGCGCCGTAAAATAATATATGACGTGACGTCATGAAGCTTTTATTCAATTAAATTGGGAAAAGGGAACAATGTAAAAAGAGCAATAGTTTATTTGATGTAATGGATTTTTACTTTTTTGTTGATAATTCGAGTGGGTGAGTGATTAAGCATATGCGCGAGCCTGTTTATGTATGTGTGTGTCTGTCTATACGTCTGTGTGATTGTGTGTTTGTATTGGTGGTGAACCAACGATTGATTTTATTCACTGCTTAAAGTGACACTAAAAATTGAAAAGAACTTACCAGGTCTTTCTAAGAAGAAAATGGATGGTTAATGTATATCTAAAGTTATGCCATTGAGTATGAAAAATTCCGTTAATTTTAAGCACACGCTCTCTGCCATTGCGGGCTTCGTATTATGCGCTTAACTAAATTGCAGTTTTCTTTTAAAATCTACAAACTTACATTGCAAAAAGTTGTTATTTTAACCATTCGGATTTAAAATAAAATCCCTAGCGGGGCTGTCCATAAAGTACATCACGCTCCAGAAGGGGTTAGGGAGTGTAAGAAAGTGTGACAGTACGTGACAGGGGGGAGAGGGGTGTCTGGCCATGTGTGGCGTCACGGTGATTTATGTTAAATTTTAATTATTTTGTTAATAAAATATATTTTTTGTAAGAAAGTGTGACTTGGGGGGGGGNACGGCCCCAAAATAGTAAAATGTAATGTATTAAGACCATAAAATAAGTAATTTTATAAGCTGAAATAATAATAATAATAATAATAATATATTTTTTTGTAAATACAAATTCATCTGTTTATCTTAGAGCAACAAATAGCTGCAAATTTTGTGATTAGTTATTATTCTAAAAAAGAGCAGTTAGCTATTATGAATGACATAGTTATTTAACTTATATTTAAATATAATTTTTTATATATCTACATATAGGATCAGATAAGGACACATTTTGTACGGGCTTATAACAACATCAAAATTACATAAAATTAAATTTCTAAATGGAAAAATGCACAAGAACCGAATTTGAAGCATTTAACAAGTTATTTGTCATAAAAACAATTGCAAATATTTGTTAAGTGTAAGATTTTTTATCTTAGGTGCTTACGTAGTATAAGTGAGTGTTTTGAATCGATTTCTCTAAGTACTGACATCAAAAAAGGTGTATAGAAAGTAAACACTCATGGATTTATATAATAAAATGGAATATGTTTAAGTGTTAAATACACTGGTGTAAGAGTGGGGCTTATAAGCGGAATTGTTATTTTTATAAAGAGGGGAAACTTTGCGAACTATTTGAAGGTTGTTTTTTTATATTTGTAGGGATATAATAATAATATTGCCGAACCCTGGGTGGCAACAGCACTATTTAAAAGCTACTGATATATTTGTTTGCATGGCTTAAGCTAAACAGCAGGGTAAATTTTAAGCCCAAACCTTGCGATTCAACCTCTGTCTTTTAATCAAATATATAATATCCCAAAACCCCCTACCCTAGGCATCAATATTCACATACGTATTATATAAAAAGAGGAAATTACGATGGTACGGACACGTGACTAGATTTGGAGGTCTCTCAAAGATAATATTGCAAGGCACAGTCCAGGGAAGAAGAAAAAAAAAGCAGACCAAGGAAGAGATGGGAGGACAATATCAAAGAGTGGACCAGGCCTGTCATTTAGCGACTCCCAGAAGGCAGCTCAGAACCGTGACATATGGTATGAGATGGTGTGCAGCTCAAAATGGTGCCACAACGACCCAGCGTCGGGTTAAGGGACAGTTCAAGTTCAAATAATATATCTCAATAAAAAAAAGACATATCAAAATTTTCATTATAAAGTCATTTATAAACAGTAAAGGAGGTGATGTTGTGGATTAACGGGTAGACGATTGATAAAGATTACCTTTAAAAAAGCATGTGGATTATTTCTAGAATAATGCGATGGCATGTTTCGTGCTTCGGTCAATAACTGTAGATTTGTCTATTGGTGCAAGTGTGTGTGTGTGTGGGGTGGGGGGGTGGGTATGTGGGTGTTTGTGTGAGGTGGGGGGAGTGGGTATATGGGTGCGTGTGTGTGTGTATTTTGGTTATTTCTATGTATTCGGATGTTGCGCCTGTAAGAAGACTAGAATTAAATTTATAAATAGAATATCCACACAGAACAGTATTTGATGCATGAAACAAGGGATTAGTAAAGAAAACAATAAAAGTGTTTGTGAGGTTGAAGATTTATTAACACAAGTGCTAAAATTTGTGTTTTTTTTCTGGAAAAATTTCTCCACAAACTCCAAAAGGAGCATATAGATTTTTAAAAAAGTTTGGTTCTGTTACAGACGAAAATGAATTAAATGTTAGAATTATATGCATGGCGTTAGAGGGTAGCTGATATATGAAGCGGTTATTTTTATATTGAGTTGTGAATTTCTGACTGTTTGAAAGATACTTTCCATTGGTGTGGGCTGTTGTCAATAATATCCTGGATGGCATAAACACTATAGCCTAGTAACAGTTATATACGTTTTTGCATAACTTTAACTTAACTAGCCGGGTAAATTTTAAGCCCAAACCTTGCGATTCAAAGTGTTTCTTTAAAACAAATGAACCCCATATTTACCTTCATTTAGCATCAATATTCACATAATTAATGTTAGAAATTTATCAACTATCCTAGTCATTTGACTAAGGTCATGCTTAGCCTGGAAATAGAACAAATGTTTTGTAGAGTTTTTGCCATGAAAAATGTAATCCTAAGGACAGGTATTTAAGAGGTAACGACTTTACTCGTCTTTAAAGTGTAAATATATGCAGAGTAAAGAAATATCACGGGTTTTACGACTTATGTATAGGATCTAGCATAAGAAAGTGTCTGTTTTACGACTTATATATAGGATCTAGCATCAGAAAGTGTCTATTTTACGACTTATATATAGGAGCTTACATCAGAAAGTGCCTGTTTTACGACTTATATATAGGATCTAGCATCAGAAAGTGCCTGTTTTACGACTTATATATAGGATCTAGCATCAAAAAGTGCCTGTTTTACGACTTATATATAGGATCTAGCATCAGAAAGTGCCTGTTTTACGACTTATATATAGGATCCAGCATCAGAAAGTGCCTGTTCTGTAGAAAAAACACTCTATAAACAAGTCATTTTGCGACAAGCCGTTTTGATTTTTTTTAGATTAATATTATACAACAGAAATAAATTTCGTATTCATGTTGTTCACTAAATTGCAATTTTCTTTTAAACCGTATACACTTTCTTGAAAAAAAAAAGAATTTTTTAACCACTCTGATCTACAATCAAATCTTTAAATATAACATGTTATGTATTAAGACCTTAAAAATAAGTTATTATATAAGCTGAAAAAAGCTGTTTTTTTTCTAAATTAACAATTTGATGCTGGGTCGCGCAAAAAAGATATCTTGATTTTCATTGAACTTATTGACATCAGTATTACATCCCTATTTGTTCTGCTGTCCTTAAGTGTCTCCATGTTTAATTATAACTTAAAAAAAATTCATCTTGTTAGTTTAGATTATTCTGTAATAAAGAATTTTGCTCTTGATGTAATTTGAAGACCTTAGTGCTAAAAGTATCTAAAGTCAGATTTCTTACAAAATCAATCCAAACAGTAATCATTTAAAGTATGGTGTAGACCACAATCTACTGTCAAAGTAGAAATACAATATACTGTAAGTAGGTTGACTTCTTTAATATCCTAAAAAAACGTGCTTGGTCTGTTTGGTCTAATTTTATTAATTTGTTTCCAATAGATTGTGGCCTAGTCCTGTAAGTTTTAGAATACTTCATTTCGTTAGCTAATATGTTGAGTTTTAGTCAAGTTTTATTGAGTTTTTCTCATTATTTAGGTATTCATCAAGGTATTAAGTTCTATTTTGCATAAAAATATACTTAGTTATTACATTGTTAGCAAAATTAGTAACTGCAACCTTAGTTGTTAGTATTTTATAAGTTTCCACGGGTTTTTGTTTGTATTTTTTTTAATAGAAGGTTTATTCTAATATTGTCATGGTCATTTCTGGTATTTGTTTCACAATAGCATTAGGATTATTTCACATTTTAACTTTTGGTGAGTAATGTTATTATTGACATTTAAAGTGGTTCAATATACGAAAAATAAATATTATTTAACTCAAATTGTAAGGTTGTTGTTTTTTTTTAAATCCCACACAATTTTATTGTTTTTAACAAAGTTTCCTGCTGCTAGTATGACAAGCAATACTATTAAATTTGTTGTTGAAATGCTGTTATACACACCCTGCTATTCCCCACACTTTCAGTTATGAGACAGTTTCAGGTCAATGGCGGCGTCAACAAAACAATATTTGGCTTATTTAACAGATATATTGGACTGCAAAATAGGACAAACCTGAGTCAGAGGAGTGATTATTATAGTCCGAGGACCGGCTTAAGGCATAGGCAAACTAGGCAGTGCCTAGGGCCTCCTATTAATCTCTTCATTAGCAGGGGGCCTCGAACAGGCATCTTTTACTATTTTCGTTGTTTGTTCTATTACATTTAGGGCCATCAAATTAATTCACCTAGGGCCTCCGATTAGTCTCTTCATTGGCGGAGGGCCTCGAACAGGAGTCTTTTCATATTTTCTTTGGTTGTTCTAATACATTTCGGTCCATCAAATTCTTTCACCTAGGGCCTCCGATTCCCTTAGACCAGCCTTGCTTGCCTTATCCTAAACAGGCGACCGATTGTCAATTTTATTATGTGAATGTTATCTTTATAATGTAGAATTATCATACGCAGAGAACGTCCAAATTATTCAGATTTAGACATGTGATATGTTGTTATTTCCTTATTTCTAAGCGAACAAGGCAACGCTATGGACATCTATGGCGCTGCTACAAGGTGAAAGAGAGCAACACCTTAGCTCCTAGACGTAATAGTAATTAACGTGATACTTGAGCTGTGAAAAATTCTATTTGTATGTATTTAAATTCACGATCAGCCTAAATGTGCTGGTTCGTCCGTGGCTATACGGACTTTGTCTTCTCAAAGTCTAATTACATAACTAGTAGATCTAGATCTTGTTGTGACAACTAAATATAAATTACTTGCGACAGATGATTGTTTCATTTAAAATCTTGGGATATTGGGTTTTGATAACAAGTTCTTAAATTGAATAACTAGAAAAAACCAAGCTGTGATTCCTTGTTCTTTAAATAAATGGACTATAATTTTGACTCTATGATAAACATTCATGTACATAAATAACCGGGATATTGGGATGTAGAAAAAATGTATATTCATAAACAAAGTCAACATTTGGATGTGATCAAATGTACAATAATTAATGATAAATTCAGTTAACTTGTCATGCGCTGTCAAAGTAAAGAAAGTTTATATGGTTTGAATGTGTGGTCTGTTATCACGAAAATAGTTATTAGATGTGTTTACTTCAAACTTGGAAAGCTTGACAACAGCTGGGTGATCGATGTGCCTTCAAACAAATATAAAACTCTTGAACTCTATTAGCTTGATTCGCTATTTAAGTGTCTCAAGTAATCATTTTTAATATTCAACTATTACAAGTAATGGATACAGTATATAACTATTGTTGATACACTTTCAATAGTATACACACATAACCAATATTTTAGGCCAGGTTGGGGGGGGGGGACAATCTAGTGAGATGACCTGTTAAGGTATAGAAAAGGAGATGACTTTTAAAAAGTGAACAGGTCAAGCAAAATATGAGATGACTTAGTGGGTTAGTAGGTTTCAAAGTCAGGCTTCAAAGATCGCTTAATCTTGTAGGGTCTGAAATCTTAAAATCAACGAAACATAACCAATAGCTAAAATTATATATATATATAAAATTAACAGTTGTCAGTAAATCGGATGGCGTACCGATGGTCACGGGCTCGAATCCATGTGAAGGCAGAGATTTGTTCCCGGGACCTAGGACGTCTGTTAACATATAGTTACCAGACATCTTACCAAGCTCAAAGAGTGGATTACTGTTAATATTCCAGTTTTTTATTCGCATAATGTCAGGTGGTTGTGAAATTGTAAATATACACTATGGGCCTCAACTGTCGGAAAATACTCTCCAACTTCAATTTTTAAAAAAATGAGGAACGTATTGAATTTGAGAAAAAAAGGCAGATCTGAGATGCTTTTTAATATCTAATGCTGCAAAGGATTTCAACATTGCACACGAGGATGCCGTGAAACTTTACTGCCAGTGTTTTTGCCACAAGAAACAACAAACTTTTGACTACAATGATTTTCCAATCCAGTGAACATAAAAACTAAAAAGATGTGAAGTCGATTGGATCTGATTAGGAAGAACACATCCTATTTTCTCTGACATCAAAGGCTTGAATTTTGATACACTGGTGTAAAAAATTAAGCACTTTTTTGAATCGCCGAAATGAACAGTAAAGAGTTTTAAAGAATGAAGCAGATTTAAAGAATGAAGCTAACTGTTTTATAATAAAAATTGATTAAATTAATTTATGTTAAATTTTTATTTTTAGTTAGTCTTTAAATTAATTGTGTGTTTATCCGATATTATAGCATTATTTCGGATTGATCATTTTAATAGAATGGCCAGTGCCATGAGAACTATAACTATTATAGCCGTTATATTGGACTGTAAACATTTATATTTGTATCAAATAAATGTACCTTGTAATATGATTACTCCGTGACGTTTTGATTTAAAATATCTAAGCCTAATTCTTTTCACATTCAACTTTGGACACTTGACAGGCTTCAAAAACTCCCTAGGTTTATTTTCAGCTGTAGTCATGTAGACCGGAATTAATCAAAAAGTATATTTTTAAAAAAATGTTCATTGAAAAATAACACACAAACAGAGTAAACTTGTTAGAGACTGATTAGATTTGTATGGCATTGTGTAAGAAATTCTTATCGGCTCTATCATATGATGTAGTAGTAATTCATTTATTGTTAATGAAAGTCGATGAAATGCATAAAGCTTTTTAATAAAAAACAAATTACACAAACTATTTGTGTAAGAAAACAATAAATTTAAAGCTTTATTATCAACTAATACAAACAATGGTAAACGTTTCGGCTCATGCCTTCATCAGTCCAAAGTAAAATAACAGAAATAATTATTTACATTACATATATCTTAAAACATACTAGAGCCTATCTGATAAAAAATGAAAAGAAAAGAAAAACAAAAACAAACAAGGACACAGAATACGCATTAACTGTTAAAAGAAATATAAGCTATTAGATCTATATCTATTTACAGATAGAGCATAACATGAAATATTCCGAAAATTGTTATTAAAGAGAAATAGTTTTACATCTATGAGGACATTAACAATTAACGATTTTAAAAATTAAAAGAAAAAGATAAAAACTATCTACTTGATAATAAAATTTCTGTAAATTTGTCATTTTATTGCGAACATTTCTTCTGGAGCTCTTCAGTTAATATACTTCACAAAATATAAGGTATCAAATATTGATTTAAAAAAACAACAACAAATATTTGTCTTAAATTTAGGTGAAATCAAGTTTTAAGTCACATGCACTAAACATTGCTATCAATTATGAATTTTTAGACGTAAAGCAGGCTTGGAGGAGGTTAAAAAATTGTTTCATGGAATTCTAACATTGTATGTTAATTAACAAAAACTATTTTTGAAAAGATAAATTTAGCTGCTTTTCTTAAGTTCAATCAATAATTATTTGTCACGTAGATCAAATATAAAAATTATTTATAAAATAAGAACAACTTTAAATTGTAATGGAGAAAACAATTAAATCTTCGTTTGTATGCATTGATTAAAACTGAACACATATTCTTATAACCTGAGATCTAATCTCTTAACCCCTTAGCCAATACTTGGGCAACCTGCTCCATCTGCTGAGCAGTGCCATACAACATTGTCTTTACGTGGGACTCTTTTGCCTCCCGTACCTCCCCGGCTATGTCTAGCACGAGACACGACGTCAGCAGGCGTGTTACCGTCTCAGAGGCTAGGCTGCAATGACGGCAGTTCGAGTCCCTGTTGTGGTCTAGCCTGTTTAAGTAAGAGTTGGTTGGGCTATTCTCAGTGCGTATTTTGGTCACTAAACTTTAGTCCCTTCGGATTTAGACCCCACCACTGGTCTGATCTGCTCGACCGAAGCATGCTAGCGAATACCCCCCTAGCCGTCGTATTATCTTCCCACTCCTGGTACCACTTGTCCCTGAATTGATCTGTATTATTCAATTCTTACAGCTTGATATTTCGTTATTGAATCTGCTACTAGCTATACATTTTAAATTAGAAATATAGTTTAATGTTTTCATAATGTGTATGTAAGATCCTTGAAAACGATTAGATGTGCATTTGAAAAAAAAATCGTTTACTGGTGTCTTTAACGCATATCTTTTTAAACAGCTATACACACTTATATACGAAAACACAAAAATAGGAAATCAAAGTGGAAATAAATTTCTTCAAAGAGATTAGTTATTTTGTACGTCTGTAAACTTTTACAATGCAAAAACAAACATAAGAAATGATCAAGAAATAAAAATATTTGATGTTTAAATACAAACATGAGTACTTCCAGCATAAAAGGGGTTTATGGTTTAATACCGAATTTATTAACAAAAATACGTACACAAGAATTAATTCATATTTAGTAGACAATTATTTTATATTTATAAAGGTATCTATGTAAAAGATATAGAGGTACCTCGAGATACGAGTTTAATTCTCTCCGTTAATTTTCTCATATGTCGATTTGCTCGTTTATCGAAGCAATTTCCCCATTGAAATTAATTGAAATGCCATTAAGACGTCCAGCCCCAAAAGTTGGCTACTCCTATTTTTTTTATTTATTATTATTTTTTTTGTTACGTGTTTTTGAATTAAAAAGTAAATTTATAAATGACAAATATTATATAAAAACATAATAAAAGAAAATGTAAAGCAGAAAACAAAAATGGTTTTATACATATTTGTATCTTGGTCACTCAGACACAACTTTATGCTACTGTATGTTTAATTTTAGTCCCAAGTTTTACTACCTGCAAATCCAAGTATTTCCATATTCAATTATAGTACGATTTATCTAATTAAATACTACATTCTCGGATTTTGACACATAATTTATTTATTCATCTTAGTCACTTTCTAAGTTTTATTGAGATATATTAGTTTAAAAATCAGTTAGAGAACCATATTTTTTCCTTTATTTTTAAAACGAGATTTTCATTTCCATTGTTAATCACAATAAAATATAAATTGAGATAATATTTTAATTTCATCATTTATTTCATGAATTTATGTGATATCATGTTGTGAACTAGTTTTTAAAAAAACCGTCACATTCATATGGTGGGAAGCTCTAAGAAACGGGCATCACCATTCAGATCACTTCGTTATCTTGTCAAAACTGTGCATGCAACCTTTCTGGCCGTGTCTCCAGATGCCCCAATTTAGAAGTGTCACTTCTGGCCGTGTCTCCAGACACCCCAGTTCTGAGCGCCACTTTTGTTAAAATGCTCCCTTTGGAGCAACCTATCCCCAAGTTGAGTCATTGGCCGATCGTTTTAAAGCTGAGCTGCACTTACTCTCACCAATAACTCGTCTCCCCCAAGTTGAGTCATTGGCCGATCGTTTTAAAGCTGAGCTGCACTGACTCTCACCAATAAATCGTCTCTGTAAAGCTGCCGCAACTCGACCAGCCCAGTGAAGTATTGTACAACTAGTCAACCTCTACTGACACGAGAGTTAAAACAGAAGCCTAAATTCCATTTATTTCTGCTTTGTAATGTGTCATCTGTCCTTTCATAAATATGTTGTCTAATTTTAAAAGCTTTTAACTTAACTTGAAAATGATTTATTTCACTTATTATTTCATGATGATTGTAACAAAAGCGTCATAAAAAAGAAAGTTGATCAGTTAAAATAATCTCTAAGCTATTTCAGTTATTGTTATGTGTTTTTTCACATATAAAATAGTCGAGATTGTCACAAACATAATCATTGAGTGGATGATAATTTATGGTGCTGTAGATTATACACCTTGGAGATTGTGGAGCATTAGGCTCGCCTGAAAATGAAACAATTAAAAAGAAGGAATTAAAAAGAAATGATGCAAAAGAGTTCATCAGAAAAGAACTAAAAAATAATTCTTAGATAATTTTATCTGTCAAATAGTCAATAAGTAAAGCAAAAAAAAAAAATAAATAAATTAAAAAAAAATAAACATTTGAGACAAAATAACGTAGATGATAAGATATATTTAAAACATATCAAGAATATTTAACATTCATCCAAAAACAAGTATCTGATAGGAGCCATATGAAATGTACTTGATTAAACTGTAAATAAAATAATTGATTTCAAAATTTAAAAATGGTTATGTATTGACTGAAATTAGTTAAGCCTAAAACGAAGATTTGAAAAATTGGAAATAATAAAATTGAAATTCTCTGAATTATTTCATAAGAACCCGTTTGTCTCAATATAACTTAAAAAACTCAAGTAGGAAGATCGGACTATCTCACAATTTAGACATTGTAACAAATTTATGTATTCAAGTGGCGACTTTAATTTTCAAGATAATATAAGAAAATAGTTATACGTTCAACAGAAGATAAATAAGGGTAAAGCAATCACTGGCATTTCCTAAATATGTTCGCAAACTTAAGGCAGCGCTCTCCTTGCATGATATATTTTATAAGTTTTGACCTTTTTATTAAAAATACAAGTAACTAAATTTAAAACACATACAGCTGTACCGTCCAGACCAGGGGAAGGCGAAATTTTTGTGCCTATTAGCTTAAAATATAAACGTTAAGGTTAATGCTACCCCGAAAGTCGCGATGTCCTACCCAGATGACTCGGTGAATAGGGGGGGGGGCACTGTAAGATTCTGGAGTTAGGCGTGTCAAAACTTACACAAACCAAGATTTTTTAAGGATGATTTAAGAACCAGAAAGTTTAAGATCAAGCTATAGTATAATTTAAAAGCATAAATAAGAGATATAGACACTGATCTGATAGATATTTTAATGTTTATATTTTTTTTAAAAACATATTTTTTTAAAATTATTTTTTTACGGTCGATAGAGAATGTCTTAGATAGTTTAAAAGTATTATCAATGCTTGGGTAAGTGTAAGTAATTTGTACTAATGCATTACCCAAAACGTATACTTTTGAATTAGGTAACTAATATTGTTTTCATTCATTGTTTTGATGACACGATTTGTTTTTTGTATTGCGTCTTCTAATGTAGGGGAACGGTCTACATGGCATTGTCAATTTGTAATTAACAAGGAGGGGGAGGGGCTTTAATAATAGTGACATCATATCAGAAATAAATATCACCAAGAAATTTGATAAATAATTTATATACATAAACACACAAACGAATCTACATCACAAAGTCTTGATAAGATCATCAAAGACAAAACAAGAAACGTTCATGTTAAAAAGGATGACTGAAAATAGAATTATGACAAACATTTTTCGTCGTCAATACCTCTGACAAACAGGATTATCATAAAAAAACAATGCAAAAAACGTATGTGCAACACAACTAACTATTTATCAGACATTATCGCAATTAAATAGTCTTAGTACTCAGAACATAGAATAATAATAAAAGGGAAATCATAAAAATCTTTGATAAGCACAAAATTAAATCCAAATTGCCTAATCGTTCTTTAAATTTAAAGGCAAAAGAATTTTTATAGATCTAACAAAGTATTTACTCTATATATTTATTTTGAAACTATTGTATCACCCGTAAAAATTGACCGAAGTTCAAAATAAATATATTTCAGCTGACATCAAGTATTTTTGAAAAAAATATACATACCAGAATTTAAAAAAACAATGTAAAATAAAAAGCTGCCATTTATTTTTGTTACACGTATATATTTTTTTACCTATAAGGTAGTGAGTACATTCTCGTCAGAACGACCCAATATGCGGCTGCATACGCGCTCGTTCACTTCCGGTTATTGCTATTCTTGGTAACATTTTTTTTTATAAGGTTAAAAGTTTCAATGTTGTTTGTGTACGCTACATCGTAGGTCCGGGGTTCGATTTCTTATTTATACCTATTTTTTTTTTGTTTCTTTTTTCAAACAATACTACATGAATTGATAATGAATAAGATTTTTTTTTAAAAATGGCTTGTTTTGATGTTAGGTTTAGGGATAGACTTCAAGGTTACGTTAAGTGATAGTTATTAGGGTTTGGGTTAGGTTTAGTGATAGTTTTTAGGGTTTGGGTTAAGTTTAGTGATATCTTTTAGGGTTTGGGTTAGGTTAAGTGATAGTTTTTAGGGTTGGGTTAGGTTTAGTGATAGTTTTTAGGGTTTTTGGTTAGGTTTAGTGATAGATTTTAGAGATTGTTTGAATGCACATTTGGAATCGGAGGTTCAGTGAAAGGCGCAGTGAATACTTGTAACTCTTCAATTTTATAAACATCAGTTTATAAACAATGTTACTAAGAATAGCAATAACCGGAAAGGGACGAGCGCGTATGCAGCCGCATATTGGGTCGTCCTGACGAGGCGATACTCACTACCATTTTTAGCGCATTTTCGAGATGTCGAAATCGCTATTGCACCCGTTTTGTCCGTCCGTCTGTCATCACCCTTGATCACAGGATCCATAAGTCCTAGACCCATGATGTATATATGTTTTTGGTATGTCCTGACCTGCCATTTGTGCATCAACACTCAGTTACTCGATCCGTTTAAAAAACCCGTTAAAACTACCAAAAAATATTTCGAATCGAGAGGTAACACTAAACGCAGGGAACGGCCGCCATTGCCGGAAGTCGAATGCACAATTCTTCATGCATTGAAGAGTGGTGTGAAAGGGTGCAAAATAATTAGTTTTTTTTTTAGTTGACGTCAATAGAATATGTGTACAAGTTTAGAGAGTTTTACGTCATCATTTGTGGTGACTTGTAGTTGGATTAAAGAGAAAATAATTTTTTTTTAATGTAAAGAAATGACTTTTAAATAAAAAAAGGTCAGGTATATTCATTACACAAGAAAATTCATAAAAATATGTCTAAAATCTAAACACAATTACTGATAACTACATAATTCTGATAACTAACATAAGTACTGATACATAATACGAAAATGCGCTAACACGTCCTGAGTTCCAATAGGTACCAGGCTTAACATGATTTTTTTAATTTAACAACTTTATGCCTAACTTTCAAAACAAGTTATTTTTGGTGCAGTAATTTGGTGCGCTCCTTTCTAAAAGTAGTAGTTTGACGAACGGACAGGACGAACATATATAGCAAATGATGTATATTGTTGATAAATTTAGTACACAGCTAATAATTTGTGCAGCTGCACTTTCTGTGTCTAGCTGTTGTTTCCTAACAAGGATATATACTTTATCTGGTGCTTTTTAACTGGGATAACATTGTCCAGTGGATGAATTTCTGTGAGTCAACATCTAGGTATTGCATCAAATTAAAACTTTATGGACCTTTCTCTACATTACGTTCACTCTCTTTAGAAGCGCTGTACTAGAGAGATGTGTCTGACTCAGGTGAAGGATTCATTATCATAAGTAATGAATTATAATGGATTTAATGTGGGGAACAGATTTTCTTTACTTTGACAAATGTTTGTGGCGATGAACGGGAATCTAATGCTTAGTACTTAATTTGTTTTAATAAGATGGAGGAGATATTGAAAAATATATTTTTTTAAACTAGATGCAATTCATGGTGTAGCATACACCGCAGACTTGCCCATTAATAGTGTAAGCATAGGGGGCAGAAAAAGACAAGAATGAAGAGAACAACGCGAATGAACCTTGGTGGCGGGGAGAACTGCCGACGCATTGTTGGTCTTGAAACATGTGCACTGCGTTTAGCTACTTGCCACCCCAAATCTGCACACCTTAGCTTGCCATCCACGTATTGTGATTTGTCAACCCTGTCAAAGTTCATTCGTCAAGTTTATTTGCACTCGTCTTGTGCTTGTTCTGGTTATATATATACAGATGGTTAATTCAGAATGCGGAATGAGTCCTTTAATTAGAGTGTCTTTTGAAATGCGGTTTGACAAGTTCATCAGGATAGTGGCAGGTGATGTCCCATCAGTGTGATAATGTGGCAGTGAAATGTGTGTGGACATAACGACTTTGTCAAAAGCTGACAACAGAAAGTCATAATGTGCGAAAGGCAAGTGAACTTCGACATGCCATGTTCGCAAGGAACGCTAAAGAGCAGGTCTATAGACCCTTGCTAAACGGAATTGTAAACTCAAGGACATTCTAGGATGGAAATGATGATTTTAGCGGGAAGTATTTCGGACATTGCGATAATTTCTGCCACACCCTTACCAGTGGCGGCTTTATTTTTGTCTGCGTGGAGGGAGGGGGGGTCAGGAGAATTTCAGGGGGTGCCACCAAACTTTTACTAATACCGAGCATTCCGTAGATACTAATATAGATGGTCTTTTTGATGCATAAAAATCTGTGAATGTTTAATATTCTACGATTGTTTCTTCAAGGTTAATGTCATATTTATAAATTTTGCATAAACTTCGAAAATAAGCTTTATTTTTCCAAAGTTTGTTATGGATCAATGCAATAGAAATAAATAACTGTGCCCCGAAAGTCATTAAATCAAAAATCTATTTCTGTTACAAGTGTATCCAAGATAGTAAACCACGTTTCAAACTTAAAGCTTGTTTTTGGATCATCGGCCCTTTCATCTGTGCTAGGTTCGCCTGCTATACTTGAATTTTTTGAATTTTATTTCTTTAAATTTTGTTTTTAAAATCTAGTTTGGAACGATTTTTAAAAATAAATGATTGACTGACATAAACTTTAAGTTTCAGAATTTCAAAAGATTTATCACCTCTTATTTTAAAAACACATATTCTTTCCAGCATCGATCAATTGTTTTGCCAATGCAATGTCAATTCTCTTGCGCTGCCAGTAGTTTCATAACACGAAGAAATGATCCAACAATTTTCTACTAGAAACATCAGAAAAAACTTAAGAATATGTTGCTATTAAAACAGATAGTCCCATAGCTTCTGCTCTAACACTTCCTTTTTATTCTGTTGATTCCCTTGAAGTTATATCTTCTAGAGTGGCTAGAATAGCAGAGAATTATTCACAACTGCATCAACTGCATGCTAACGGCTACCCCAACTTGTATCAGAAAGTCAATTTAGAGTAGCTACTGTTGATTCCTATTGCGATTTATGATGCTCTTAAAGAGTTTGTAGACGTGGTAAACTAGATGTAAAGAATACATACAACCTTTCAGCTGTGCCAAAAATCAACTGCACATCACATTGTTTGTATGGACCAAATTCAAAACATGGGCACAACAATGAACATAGATGGCATTGGGTGAAAGTTTCTTAAAATGAGTTTGAGGACCACTCTGAATTCAAGGTATTACAGATGTGCCATCGTATGTCTGTTCTCGACAGTGTGATATCAGTGTTTCGCTTTTTTAATTGGTAGTTCCTTTAAAATCTTCTCAGCAAATGCGACAACATTGATATTTTACAAAGTATAAAAGCATGGCCAGATTTAGCCATCTTGTTGACCTAGGCACAAACCCACATGGGTATCCCCCCTGATGCCTCTTGCCCCAATCCTTAATTTACGTATTTAAATTTAAACTAATAGAGTAGTTAATTAATTTTTCTTTTTAAATAATAGACGAAAAAACTATAACTTTTAAAATATATTTTAAAGTTCTTCTTTCTGGATTTACATCTGGTAAAGTTTTTGAGTACATCATCAGCGTTAGTTGTGCACAAATCTGCCTCAATCATCAGCAGAAATAAGGAACCATTTCTTGTTTCATCTACTTGGATTTTTATACATTTGAGCTGAGAAAAAGAGCCCTTTGCCTTATTTGAACAGGTTTAACCATTTTTTTTTTAAAATTTGCAAAGCGATTTTTAACACTTCTTCCCAAAAAGACAAGCTTGAGAGAAAATTATAATTCTTTCATTTTCTTTGTCATGTTTTCTGCTTCTCTTCTCGTGTCGCCCTTCTGTGACTGGTCTTCTTTAAAACTTAGAAACATTAAAACGCTTTTATAATATTAGGATGAGACTTAGAATCTAAGAGTAATGTGTGACTCGATTTTACACTTGCAATTGGCTAATGTCTTGTCGATTACACCTGACTACTGAGACAATATACACAGTTTTCTTGAGGACCTTTGGTGTCCCCAAACGCTAAGTGCCCTAGGCGCGTGTCTTGTTTGTCTCATTGTTAATTCAGGCCTATATAAAAGCCTATGAATTTTGACACAACATATTTAGATATTTAAACTGAACGTAAACAAACTGACATCTGATCAATTTTAGATTTATCAACGGTGTAATCAATAACAAAAGAAATGAATTGTGCAGAATTAACTTCATAATCAATTATCGGCGATAATTTAGATGCAAGTGATTGTATTAAGTCAATTTGCTCATCATGGCTTAAATAAAGTTCATTTATCTTTTCAAACTTTAGATGACTCTCTTAAGTGAAATCATATTAATTTTGGCCAATAAAGATAACATTTAACGACAATTTTTCTACAACAACCATCACGAAAGCAATAATTTTTTCAGTGTTCTCTAAATGGCAAACCTTTTTTTGCTAAGAAGAACTTCACGCCTATATTTCATTTTAATACTTCTCTATTCTTTTCCCCTTGGCGACGCTCCTGACTGATCAAGCCAGGTATTACAGTTTTGAAATATGATATTTTGCAAGCCAAAATTGTCGTACTGCAGTTTAGTGTTGATTAGAATTTTCGTGTTTAGACCTCTAGTGATACATTTTTAGGCGTCTTAAGGGGGCGCAATTTTAGACCCAACAGGGGCGTGGGGGGCAAGCCGCCCCCTGCCCTAAAGCTAAATCTGCCACTGACCCCCACACCATATACTCCCGTAATATACATATACTGAGCGCATTGTTGAGGAGAGTGTATGACTTCTTTTCCGTTACTAAGAACAACAGAGAGAACTTCGCCGAAGTTATCCCACTGTTGAGAAACAAAGTTTACAGCCTTGTTGTGAAGTCATTTTCAATAGGAAAGGGGGAAAAGATCGGGCAAAATCAAAATATTTAACATTTATTAAGACTACAGTTACCTGGGTAAAAGATCTGTTGTTTGTAAGCTGTACTCATATCAAAGATCTCACCGTCATCCTCCCATCTGTACACGTCAGCATTCAGTATATCATTGAGACCCACCCAGTACGACATCTGAATTGTGCCGGATGCAGGGTGTTTAATTCTGATGGCATCCATCATCATGGACAATTTTTCTATCACTTTTATTGTATACAAGTTGGAATCCATATCTGTACATAATTTTTAAACATTAGTTACGATTTAAATATAAGTATTTCTTTTAAGATGTGTAAACTGAAAAGTTTTTGAATGGCATTATTTACTGCAATTGAGAATCAAACCTATTTCTTTCATTTTAGTATAATCTTTAATACATATTTTAAAAGAATACTAATTTAAATAATGTACATTAAAATATATATTTTATAAAAGTGTCAGTTTAAACTAAAAACAGAATATACATTTGTATTATTTTTTAAAAGCTCAAGCGATCAACATGAAATCCTTTAAACACGTTATTTTTTAATTAAAAAATTTTTTTTTTTCTTCTTCAACCTCAGAAAAGAAATAGCAAAGAGGGATAAGTGACACAAAACGTAAGATAAGGTTTTTCTTAATTAATATTTGAACAAATAATATCTTTTCAACATGATTGTTTATCTTCTAATATAGTTCGATATCATTATCTCAAGTGAACGAACTGACTCTTTGACAGGAATTTATGAGCTACGCTATCAATACACAGTAAACAAACCTCCACACGTCCTTTGGGCTGAGCTGTAATCCATTTTTACATCAGAGATCCAAATGCACGCACTGACGTTCTGATAAGAGAAGTATTTGAATTGCTTCCCCTCATCACAGATAGCGCCTTGTGTGTAGACCATGATGTCTGTGTCCAGGGTTATTGTTTTATATAACAGCCATGAGCCTGTCAGGTCAAAGTCTTCAATTATTTACTTTTTGTAAACATGATCGTGCATAATTTGTTTAAAAAAAAGATAAAACCAAATATTTTTTTTTCATTGTCAATTATCTTTCTCCTTCTGAAAGTTATTGCCCATTTCAGCCTCAGACGTTGATCTAGTGTTATATAATAACAACCGACACTTTAAACCTAAACTTTCAATGAAACTGTTTAAAAAAAAAAATGTGTATTATTTTTAACTTGAAATCTTTAATTACAATGAATTAGGTGGACATTGTAAAATTTAAAAATTGTCAGCTTATCTAGAATTTGTTTTGCAAAGTTGTTTGTCCTGATCTCTTCATACATTAAAAAAAAATCTTATTTAAAAAAATAATGCCGTTATTATTTACACGCAAATATAAGACAACAAATATTATTCAGTTTAGTTAGGTCATTCATTCTTTTAATTATAGTGTGTTTCCACGTGGCTCATAACAAAGTAAGAGTTATATAGAGTTGATCCCCATGAGCTAACAGATCACAACACAACGATTCTCTCGAGTACTTTGGGGCGGGAGGTCTGCTGTAAAATTTAGGTGAAGACAATACCGATATTCTTGTTAGGAATACCAATAACCAATAAAACGACATTTTTATGACCAATGAATTTATGTCATGTTTTATGTTTTCGGAACAAATCCTCAAAGTTTCGGGAACGAGACTTTTAACTCAAAATGACGTTATCGGTATTATTTTATATAGATGGGAAACTTTGTGATATTTTGAAGGGTAATTTTCATTTTTAATGAGACGTGTCATAAATAGCACCCAAACCTACATGGCACTATCTTTAACTTGCACATTTTAAATGTCCAGGATATATAACTTAAGTTCATTTATTGCGATTAAACTTAAGAAAATTAAAAAAATCAATTATATGTATCACGATTAATCCATACTAAGTTTTAAATATACGATTATACATCATGTATATTAAAGCTCTATTATCAGAAATGTGTGTCTTCTGTAGGAAAAATTATAACATAAAACACTATGGCAGGCAGGTAAACTTTTAATAGAGTTTCAATTTTAAACAGGATATTACAACATGAAATAGCTTACAAACTGAATTCATAAAAAGAAAAAAAAAACTAGTTCCAAACGTATTTGAATTTAACGCAATTGGAGAACTGGAATCGGTAAAGAGTATAAGGGCCGCTAACGTCACATATTTACAGAAATTTGCCAGAGAGATACGAAAAATGCCCATATAAAAATGATTGGGAGTGAAAGACAGGAGAAATATCTACGAAGCGCACAGTTGTCAAAAAAGGCGTCAGTACCCAAGAAGTGAAGCCTCTACAGTCAGAAAAACTAGAAGAAAAGTCAAAACTTTGGGAAGCAAAGAACTCGTGTTGAAAAGCTGTGGTAAAATCTGTCAGTCTAGGATAGGACTGCTCAGCAACACGAGGAAATGCAACCGAACAAAATGATGATGAACCATCGTCTCAAGAGATGAAACAATGTGCAATTTGTATAGGATTTATTGTCAGATATCTGGGATTAAAATAAATTAGCGGAACATTTTTATTTTAATATATACGGGGAAAACTTGATTGGTATTTTCATTTTTAGGGCAAGAGTCGATAATATAAACCTATACTGGTTTGCATTAGCCACTGTTATTATTTATTATGCATAACTTCAACTAAACCTTCAGGGTAATAACACCATACTTTGCTAATTGACGTATGTGTTAAAAAAATAAACAATATTTCCACACTCCTACAGGCATCAATATTCACTTATAGATCTACATTACTTGGCTCAATAAACAAAATATCCCATTCGTCTTGTACTAAGGTCATTCATAGATTAGGAATATCATAAAAGTTTTGGTTAGTGCGTTACTAGACCCAATTGAATCATAATATGAAATATTGTTAACGGTTAAACGAATGAGGGAAAATACATTTTGAAAGCAAAATTTGATAAATTTTGAGAAAAAAAAAAGGTGGCGATGTGACTCGTGCTTCGGGAAATAAGAAAAGATTTGTCAAAGTGTCAAGAATTGAAATATCAAGAAAAAATTGGGGTATTATGACTTATACAAAATGATTCAGTTTCAGAAAGCAAGTATTCTGTTAAAACTATATTTACAACAACCCACACTGTGACAAGCTCTATAAAAAAATATGTAGATCTTTGGAAGATGTGAAATTCATTTAAAAAAAAAATGAGATATGCTTCAAACTTGAGTATTCTCTAGGAATTTTAGTTACGTCATATCCAGGGAAAATCATTTTCCGAACTAAAACCAATCAAAGAAATATGTTGTAAATAACATCTCAAACAAGATTGTCAAACCTCGCTGTATTGACAGTTTGTTATGAACTCAGTGACAGCTTCTAAATTAATTAGAGTGGTCTCTGAACTAAATGTTCCTTTAAAAAGGGGTCTCAGTATAAATTCATGCAAACTTTTTTTAATGAAACACTAGTAAAATCAAATTACAAGTACTTTTGTTAATTATCGTGTTAAAGTTTAATTTAAAGTGATTTTATTTGAATTTTCGCTAAAAATAAAAAAAAATACACATATTGTGTACAATTTTTTAGAATACATATTTTGAATTTAAAAAGAGATGCTATTTTTTATTTTTGGAGTGGTTCAAAGGCTGAGTTCAACATTGTTTGATTTTTTCGTAAAGCAAACAGAGAAAAAACGAATTATTAAAGCACACCAAACAGTTAAAAGACAGTAAAATGTATCATGCTTTCTATTTTCTCTAAGTACCATAAAGTTTTTAATTTTAAAAAACATTGCTGTCTAGCTATCACACATTCGTGATGCCTATATGTAGTCTGGTTCGTAGGTCCCATCCCAATCATTGTACCTTTTAAGTTTAAGTTACCGCGCAGAAAATTTCAGTAGTTAAAAAATTAGAATTTCTGCGCCTTTGTCATGAAAGTTAGTATCGACTTTATTTCTTATTCTACCTGGAACTCAGTCACATCCTTTGTTAAAATTCAATTTAAAAACAAGTATAAATGTCCAGAATCTATCTTCCATCTCTCACACACTGCAAACAGACTTTAGCAACATCAGTCAATTAAATCGTGTAACGATAATACAAGAAAAATATAAAACACGTGGGACGTGGTGGCCGAGAGACTGTCATACTGATGGTCACGAGTTCGAATCCACATGAAATTGAGGATTTGTTCTCGGGGCCTGAGGAGTCCCCGAGTCACCCAGCTCCGAATGGGTACCTAACTAGACAATAGTTAGGCGGCTGGGGTAATGCGTGGAACCCCTATAGCCGTGGCCTGTGACCGCTGCATCACTTGCCAACAGATCATCTCTCATGGTCTATGGACGCAATTATCTTCTGCATAGAAGGAGCGTCTGTGTATCTAAGATATAAGATATAAGAACTCCCTTTAAAATAATAAAAAAATATTTTACATTGGTAACTAGCTTTGGAGCAGAACAAAGATTTTGATATCACTCGCCGCCGACAACTTACAAAAAAGACTTTGATGTCACGAACAAGTCGGTGTGATATTTTAATCAAAGCAACGGGAGTGGTGTGTATATGTGGGGGTGACAATGTGTTGAAAGGAATGTTTTGAAATAACAAATCAGTTTTTCCTGGACAACTAGAACTTTTTTTTTTAAGATGACACTGAAAATCAGATGGCTTTCACTTTGCTTCCACAAGCATTGTAGAGAAATGACATACAAGCACTGACCGAATACTGTGAAGAGCAGGTACTTTTGTATTATGACAAAGTCAATAAACATAGTTTAAAGGATCTCAGAGACTGAGACCCACAGTTTTGGACTGTTCCTTAGCCGTCACTCATGAAGTATTTGGGGAACTTGCCAAATTAAGCAAGCTGTTACAAACGAAAAATCTAATGACTAGGAAGGCACACCAGTTTGTAAAAGGAATTATCAATAACCTAAGAGGACATCCCCTTGGAGGAAATGTCCATTGGTCTGCAGAGGTTGCTAAAATGTATTTCAGGCTGAAAGTATCAAGTTAGTCGACATGTCAAATTTTAATTTTGAACAAACATAACTGTGTGCCCTGTTTATAAATACAAAGTATTCTTAAAAGCTATGAAGACATTGTGGAGAAATTTATGGATCACTATCGTAATTTAAGATTAGTGCTCGAAGAACAAAATACAATGTGGGTTGATTCAGGCTTTCGACGAGGTGATTCAGTTTGTCATGAATGAAGAATGATTCAGCGACATTGCCACCCTGTTTGATATTTGTGATGTATTTCTTGCATCGAGCGCTCATTGCGAACGTGGATTTAGCCTAATGAATTCTAGAAAAGTATAATCTAGAAATATGTTTTAAGAGTTACATTTAGAGTTGCTTATGAAGATTAAATCTTGTCAGAATGATGGGCATCATATCAACCTTGATAAAGTCTATAAAATATGTATTTTGTTGACAGACACCAGTGTGCCCCAGAATAAATTAGCGGCATATGGGTATGTTGGCATTTGGTTACTTAATGAACATATAAATGTATATTTCTGTTCAGCGGAACAGAAGTATACATTTATAATTCTTGTTTGTTTAATTATAATCTACTATATTATTTTGATTTAAACAATTTTTTTCTCATATAAAGTATATCGGATAAATTGATGCATGTATTTTTGGGGAGATGCCAAAAATTTACACACTGAAAATGGTAAACTGTTAAACTTTGCTGCTGCACACAAGTTTTTTTTTATTATTTAGCACAACAACCGGCAAACATTAAAGAAAACATTGAGCCCCACTAAGCTGTTTAGTGCTTACAAACACGGGTCCATAAAGAATAATATTATGCGTTATTCCGTAATTTTTTTTTAATTGTTTTTTTATGGGGTAAGGAATTGTTTTCTATATTTCAAATACTTAATGTCCTCAACTGCTTTTATGTTTCGGGTGCTTGGCGGAAAAATACGCTTTGTTGTGTTGTAGGGCGAGGAAGATGCTTAGGAGTTAGTCTGGATTTTTACGCTATTATTATTAACGAGCAAAATACCCGTGCTACGCTACGGGGTAGGCACAATAAGAATAACTTTGTTTGGTTTTGGGTCTCAAATTCTCCTTAAAAATGAATGTAAACGCATCAAGAAATTAGGGTAGTGATAAATCAAACACCTTCTTAATAAAAACAACGATATGTGTGTCGAGAAAAAATAAAAATATTATTAATTTAAATATTAGCCATCAGTGTTGGTATTTCTGCTTTAATATAGCTTCATCATTATCATCCGTGGCTCTACAGCCCATATAGGGCCCTGGCCTGCTCAACGTCATCCTTCCATTCAGATCGATTGATGCACCATGCTCAAACCCCTTTAATAACGCATGCTATATACTCGCACTTTCTTATGCTAGATCCTATTTATAAGTCGTAATACCCGTGATATTTCTTTACACTTGATATATTTACACCTTAAAGAACAGTTTTTACCGAAAGCGTATGTCATGCAAACGAATTGTTCTATAAATGTACCCAATTTTTCGAAATGGCTGTTTTATCATTCGTTAGGTCTTAGAGTAAAATACATGTGTTAAGATTACTTTTTTCATTGGAAAAGCTCTCCAAAACAGTATTTCTATTTCTAGGCCTGCATGCCCTTAGTCAAATGAATAGGATTTTTTTTTGCGCCAGATACTTTACTTTAGTTATGCAAATAGTATTTTCTATTTGGTGGTTGGACACTTCGACACCGGACGATCCGACCCCGGACGGTTCGACCCTGGCAGTTTGACCACAGGACGTTTTGTCCCCGGTCGTTTCGACTCCGGTTGGTTTGACCACTGAAGGTTCGACCCCGGGGTGATTCGATCCCGGACAATTCCGCCAAGGGACGTTTCGACCCAGAACGTTTCAACCCCTTTCTATCTACACCGTAAAAAATTATTATTATTTTTGTTTGTATATATAATTTTAAAAATACTGGTTGTCATGTTAGAGGCGCAACATTAGCAGACATAGAAATAACCAAATCACACACACATACGCACATAGCCCCTCCCCCCTACACACACACAAACTTGCACCAATAGAAAACTCTACAGTTTTAACCATAACACGTACCATAATATTGCATTATTCTAGCAATAAGTCTTTTTTATGTAAGCTTTTTCATTCATCTACCAATTAATCCACAACATCCATTCCTTTACAGTTTATGCATGACCTTTATTTAGGACAAATTANATTTTTTAAAATGGATGTTTCATCATTCGTTAGGACTTTGTTTCTAGGCTTAGCATGGCCTTAGTCAAATTAATAGGATTATTTTATGGGTCAGATATTAATTATGTGAATATTAATGCTAAATTAAGGTATGTATGAGTTAATTTGTTTTAAAGAAACACCTTAAATCGCAAGGTTTGAGCTGAAAATGTACCCCTTTCTATCTACACCGTAGAAATTTATTATTATTTTTGTTTGTACATTTACTTTTTAAAATACTGGTTGTCATGTTAGAGGCGCAACATTAGCAGACATAAAAATAACCAAATCACACACACATTCGCACATAGCCCCTCCCCTCCCCCCACACACACAAATCATTATGATTTTTACGTCTATATTTTCAATTTTAAAAAAGTAATCAAGAGTTTAAACTTTTCCAAAAGGATATTATCAGTGGCTGAGAAATAGTGCCACTCAGGGATCTGTGATATTATAAAATCATGACCCTAGAAATGAAATGCACCCTTCAAATAGTTCACAAAATTGCTCCTCTTTAAAAAAAAATACAATTCCGCTTTTTAACCCCACTCTTACAACAGTGTATAAACACTTATACACGTACCATAATATTATTTAAAATCCCGGCGCAAGGGCTCATTTCTTCTAAAATCAAGCATAATGTAAAAACCATCTCTGAAAAAATCATTGGAGATTGTTCTTCTCATTAACAGTTTTTAAGTCACATTCAATGATTTCCCGTTATCTTTTATTCAAGCACCCATGCAGATCGCATCGGCAGAAACTTGTGTTCATAACACTAACGGAATTTTTCATAATCCAGTGCATAATTTTAACTATACATAAAAGATTACGTGGTAACGTCTTTTCAATATTTAATTTCACTTTTAGCAATCTATGAAATAAATCGTTATTTCACAACTAAAACAAACACACAGTCACGCGCACACACAGACGCACATACACACATAAACATAAACACACTCACACACATGCATATTCACACAATCAGATTATAATCAAGATAAAAAAGTAACATCAAATAAATTAATAGTATAAAAGCTTCATGACGCCACTTAATGTTTTTTTATTTTACGGCGCGCAAAAGCACACCCTCTGTTAATCTCAAACCCAAAATCATTATGATTTTTACGTCTATATTTTCAATTTTAAAAAAGTAATCAAGAGTTGCGTGGTATAGGGGCTTCTGACTGACTGACGGACGCGCTTAGGCGCATTATTATATAGATTACATCTCTCTCTCTCTCTCTCTCTCTCTCTCTCTTTCCCTCTCTCTACTGTTGTATCTTTTTTTTTAAACTTTTTTTACATGTGATGAGGAATTGTTTCCTCTTTTAAACTTCATTCACTAGAGGGGAGCAAGAGGTGCTGACCTCACCGGTTGACAAAAAAAAATCATGTTAAGCCTGGTCCCTTTTTGGACTCAGGGCGTGTTAGCGCATTTTCGTATTATGTATCAGTACTTATGTTAGGTATCAGCATTATGTAGTTATCAGTAATTGTGTTTAGATTTTAGACATATTTTTATGAATTTTCTTGCGTAATGAATATATCTGATATTTTTTTTATTTAAAAGTCATTTCTTTACATTTTAAAAAAAAAATATTATTTTCTCTTTAATCCAACTACAAGTCACCACAAATGATAACGTAAAGCTCTCTAAACTTTTACACATATTCTAATGACGTCAACTAAAAAAAAACTAATTCTTTTGCACCCATTCGCACCACTCTTCAATGCTTGAAGAATTATGCATGCGACTTCCGGCAATGGCGGCCGTTCCCTGCGCTAGTGTTACCTCTCGATTCGAAATATTTTTGGGTAGTTTTTATGAATTTTCTTGTGTAATGAATATACTTGAAATTTTTAGCGCATTTTCGAGATGTCGAAATCGCTATTGCACCCGCTTTGTCCGTCCGTCCGTCTGTCATCACCCTAGACCTCAGCATCCATAAGTCCTAGACCCATGATGTATATATGTTTTTTGTATGCCCTGACCTGCCATGTGTGCATCAACACTCAGTTACTCGATCCGTTTAAAAACCCCGTTAAAACTACCAAAAACACGTCCTGAATTCCAATAGGTACCAGGCTTAACATGATTTTTTTTAATTTAAAAGTCATTTCTTTACATTTATTTTCTCTTTAATCTAACTACAAGTGGTTTGTGGTCACTGAAATAGGACTCATAAATGAAACATTCTAAATTGTAATCAGCTAATCGCCCAAATACTCCGTCAATTGTTGTTTGATAGATCGTGGTTGCCAATCTCGTTGAAAGTAGTTGAATGTTGAAGTTTGTTTCGAAAAAGTTTTCAATTTCTGCCCCTGGGCCGCTAAGATCTTGATTGAAGTCACCACAAATGATGACGTAAAACTCTCTAAACTTTTACACATATTCTAATGACGTCAACAAAAAAAAACACAAAAGTAAAAACTCTTCAATGCTTGAAAAACGATGTATTCGACTTCCGGCAATGGCGGCCGTTGCCTGCGCCAGTGTTATCTCTCGATTCGCAATGTTTTTTGGTAGTTTTAACGGGGTTTTTTAACGGATCGAGTAACTGAGTGTTGATGCACAAATGGCAGGTCAGGACATACAAAAAACATATATACATCATGGGTCTAGGATTTATGGTTGCTGAGATATAGGGTGATGACAGACGGACAAAACGGGTGCAATAGCGCATTCGACTTCTCGAAAATGCGCTAAAAAAAGGTAAACTTATTTATATTCCCTTTATTGGGCAATGGAAGACTGGGAGGAGTTCTATGGATTAGGAGCCGCGCATAAATGACGTCACGTTCCTAAAAGGGGGGGGGAGGGTGTCACGCATCTATGACGATGTGAGACGAGAGGGATGGGTGTGCTTAAAAAATGTGAAATCACCTCAAAACGCGCAACTATAAGTAAAAGTTCCATTCAAATATTTGATTATTTACAATTTATTTAATGACGTTTTGTATGACTTCTTGCATGTTATTTACGATATTAGAGTGTAGACTTGCACTAAATCCGAATTTATTTGACAAAAATTAATTTGCCACATGAATAATTCTCATTTAGAAGATACGGAGTATTTTATTTTACTTTTTTTAATTTGGGAGGGGGATGTGTCTCAAAGCTTTGTGATGTCATGTAGGAAAAAAGGGGTGGGGTCTAAGTTTTTGTGACAAAGTATGACGCGGGGGGGGGGGGAAATCGGCAACGTCGCGTGACGTCATTTATGGACACCCCTGAAGGGGTGACACCATGAGCTACCGCCCCGGGTGACACCAACCCTAGCGACGCCCCTGCATCGTTGTCAATCATTGTCATGTTCAAGTCCTTGAATTTTTTCAAGTTTGTTGGTCTTATTGAGCCATACACCTCCAAGACTAGGATCACACATTTATTTTTAGCACTTTTTTTGCATTAAAATCATAAAACATGTTTCGATAAATCATGTCATCATATTTATTTTCATTTCTAGTTTGTTTGTTTTTTTTTGTTTTTTTGTTTGTTTTTTGTTTGTTTGTTTTTTTTAATTTTAATTTGCGTGTATTTTAATTTTTCCGTTACAACTTTTTCCGGGCTTGGTAGATTTTGGCGGCGCCCATCTCCTATCCAGGTCAGAGTTGGACTTTTTAGCAATAGCCAATAATCAACTTTTTTGTTTTGGCTTTTACGTGGAGCAGATCTCATGCCCCTCATTGCGTTTTAAAAGAGATAATAAAAAATTAGTTAATCTTGACCATTCTAAAGGATAAGGAAAACAAACCATTAAATATTTAGATTACCAATGTCCTATCGTGTGCTATTCGCGGGGAATGAATTCCCGTTAATCTATAAGTATTGACAGCACAATACATTTAAAAACGTTATCAAGATTGAAGCCACGATATGCTCATCGGATCGGGGCAGGGCGAAACCTTTTCTGGCCAATTAATTGGGCCTCTCAAACTACGACACCAAGAGGTGATCAATGATAAACCACAGGACTACTCAGAAGATGTGTGCCAAGACGCAGCGTCGTGTCTCCAGATTGACCCTGATCGTCTGTGCCTATAGAGAGGATCAACACAAGGACTAGATGAATTGAAAACATAACGGTTGGCTATTTAACAGTTCAAACGTTATTTGCATTTTATTCCTTAAGTATGTGACCCATTTCTATTTCCTTTTTGTCATTTTACTATTAAGAGCGCATTTTCTTTCGTATTTTCTATTCGGTGTTAAATATTCCTTAAGTTAGTCATAAATTAAAATGAGTAGTTTTTAATAAAACGACACAAGTCTGTAATTAACACTTTTAATGATGAATTATAAAACTAATAAAGAAATAAAAGCGCAATATCATTCTAAATTAGCCAGTGAAACATTTGAATATATTTATATATGTTACAGCAAGAGTGTGAAATTCAGTATAGAATGTATAGAATGTCTAAAGGTTTCCATCAAAGTATGAAATGATTGCTTTTTCTTAAATTGTCTTAGCATTCTCTACAATACCGGATTGTGATCCAGCAAATTATACATTTGGCCTACCCCACAATTTTCCAGCTACTGACGTTAGTGGTGCTTTGGACGTTGATTGATGATAGAGATTAAAGCCTGTGAGTGTTGAAAATTTTAGCGTTTAGACGGTACCAGATTCAACTACCACATCACAGAAGTTATTGCCAAAGTTCTTCTCATGACGTCAATTCATATCATCTGGTTGAGATTCCACACAGTTTATCTAATAACGTTGCCCCTTCGATTGCTGTATGACCACGTCGGGGTGGAATGGAATCAGGACAGGAATCACGCTATAATGACATGCAACACAATTCTACGATAAGTTATTTAAAATAAGAGCCAATACAGCCGAAAACAGCCTTTTTAAGAACTGAAAATATTTTAATCGATATAATATGAATTAAAATTAAATAAAAGTTTTAGAAATAGATTTTTCGATTTATTAAAAAATAATAAAAAGTTTTAAACATTAATACAAGTTTTTCTTTAAGTACAAAATTCTCCATTTAAAAGCAAAGATTGTTAAAGTGTAAACTTTTAAACAAGCTGTTTATAAGGAAAACAATATTTAAAATATTAAACATTTTTTTTACTTTTAAAAAAAAATTAAATTCATGGACATTATATTGAACTACTTATAGTCAAATATATCTCTTAGCAATATTATATTTTTAAAAATTAAATTCTAAAGTTATGTGCATTTTAAAAAATGCCCTAAAGGGCAAAAATGTGAAAGAAAAAAACAAAGTGAATAGGTGATTATCATGTCTGAGAATTTTATAATTTTAACAATTTTGTAAATTCTGAACCTCTTGGGTAAAGCGATGATCTTTATGTTTTATTTTAATCATCAAACAATTTCTAAATAGCTGCATTACTTTCATATTAACCAAATTTATTTGGACTTTGCACCAAAGTGATTCAACTTTAATGAGTTATTTAAATTATTTTTAATATTACTAGGATTTTTTTTTTTTAATATTCTGATTTTTAATTTTCTTTTTTTTAGTTAAATAGTAAGTAAAACTAAAGATGTAATATTTTAATCCTTTTTTTTTAATATGTTAAAATATAACAATGGTTATTGCAATACGTTTTCAAAAATATTTTTAAAACTCATTGGATCTTTATGTAATTTCCCTCGAATAACACTTGAAAATGAGACTAAGCTTTATTCTCCATTGTTAGTATGCATTTCTTCCATTGTATGCATAACTTTGTTTTTTTTTTTATTTTGTGTGTATGTGGCTTTTAAAAAAATAAGTTCAGAGTATTGTTATTATTTAAAACGCCTTTAAGTGAGGGGAAATAACACAATAAAACAAAAAATGTCAATTGTCTGCTTTTGTTTATTCCCTTGAAAATTTCATTTTAATGACGTCATTTTCTTTATTTTTAGCTTTTATCAAAATTATTCATTGATTAATCGGTAATTTTATTTAAAGTTAACGATTCAATTAAAATTAATCTATAACAGCCCTATAATATATAAATTGGATGACGGTTTGAAAATATTTTTTAAAAATTTTTAATAAAAAAAAGAACATGCACATATGAAAAGACACGCATTACTTTTCTTATTGTCGCGTTGTTCCTTTCTAACACTAATTGATTGTTCGTGATATTGTTTTTTAAGACTAAGATTGTGCTAGAAATGGTCGTAGTTCACCATGATGTTTACAGTAAGCACTAATAACTGGAAGTTTCTATTGCTCTGGAAAACAAAACTGTACAATTGTTTCCCATTTCATTTCCGCTATTTTCACCCTTATTTACTTTTGTTTTTCTTACCATCCTATGTTTTACCGTGTAATAAAACGCTCATAGAAATTTGATTCCATTTTCCTCTGCGCAGACGCCATTTTACTTCAAACATGCAGATTTCAAATTCATTTAGCCTTTTTTCTAGTAGAAAGATAAGCTTTAATTTATTAATTTTAACAAAAAAAGAAAGATATGTGCACAAGATTTAGTTAATAAATAAGGTGAGGATCATTAAACATATTACATTTTAATAACAAAATCATATTTAATGTTTTTATATTAATGTGTATGATTTAATGAAGAGACTTGATTAAGATTAGTGTGGCCATGTGAATATAAAAATAAGAATACGTTTGAGTACATTCGCATTTTTTAAATATTTTAGATATTATTTTAATTCATGTTACGATTTATCGGGTTCTCTTAGTAATATCCTATACCAGTGGCGTAGCTAGGGGGGCGGAGGGGGCGGTCCGCCCCGGGCGGCACTCATTCAAAGGGCGGCATTTGTGGGCATTTGAAAAATAAACCCAGCCATTTCCGAAAACCGCCCCTTTTTTTTTTGAAACAAAAATAATCTCAATTTTGAGTTTGAATTAGCGGATTCGTGCAACATTTGTTTGATTACATAGTAGTTGCTATAACTAACGCAGAACAGATTAAAAATTTAAAATCGCCCAAAAAAAGGAAAATATTTGTTTGCAAAATTAAGCGGTATACGTCACAGATGGCGCTGTTATAAGAAAACTACACAAAAAACAACACATCACCGCTGGTCCGAATATTAGTATTAATATCGCAGGACAGTTTTAGCGTGGAATTTCGACATTCGCAGAATGATGCGCTAACAAGTACCTACATGACATAGTGGCTCAAATATTGTGTTTAAATTGCAAGTAGTAAATTATATTACTGTTTCAGGTTTTATAAAATTATCATAAAGTAACTTATTTAATTATTATTTTTCTTTTTGCATTAAAGTAATACATATATCTTGTATTTTTCATTAATATATGGTTATTCATTAAAAAGGACCGATTATTCTTTTCTCCGTTAATAAACACCACAATAACATTAATAATTCCGAAAAAGACATACTTAAAAATTTCAAGCGTCATGGAAAATTGACATCTGAAATAACTAGTAAAACGAGATCAGATGTTGGAATTTTACTCAGTTCATGGCAATCTTTTACTTTTCTATGATATGATGGGAACCCGTCTTTTTTTAAATTAATGCAAACTATGCAAACCCATTTGAGGAAACAAAGAAATGTGCTAATACAGAACGCTGTTACAGAGAGTTGGAAATATCGACGAGATATCAAGTTAAAAGGAGAAAAATATGAGTGAGGACAATTCAGAAGACGTGTTTCTATCTTTAGAATAAGAAGTACAACGAGAAATATTTTTATCCATATATTTAATTATAAAAGTAAATAAAAGAACGAGGTGATGAATTACATGTCATTGCAAGAAAATATTCGTGTATAATACTATACCATCTAGGATTCTAAATGAAGAATTTGAAAATCAATTAAATTTCTTAATTACATTGATTAAGAAATGTTCGAGATTTAAAGAGAAAGGGTCCAGATTTGTATGGCAGTAGGCCTTTACGGGGCCGGTCTTAGCTATTGCGGGCTCCTATGCAGCTTAGTATGCGAAACTGATTGTGTGGGCCACAGTTTTGTTATTGATAAGGTAATAAAGATAATAAGTGAAAATTAAGATAGGTGGGGCCTATGAAAGCGTGGGCCCATTGCGACCACATAGGTTACAGGAGCCTAAGACATGCCATGGCTGTACCTACACTACATTATGTTTTAAAAAAGAGGGCAAATACCCCCTTGATCTAGTAAAATATATTTAACAGTAACTATTGGAAAATTCTTTATCCAACATTACAATTTTGCCAAGATTTTTTGTTCTACAATTGCTATCAGTGTATCTAGTTGTGAAAGGAGCTTCTCCAAACTGAAAAAAAAAATATTTTAGTTCCACAATAAGTGATTTAAGACTACAGCATCTTGCAATATTGTCCATGGAACATGATATTATAAATAATAATTTTGATAACATAATAAACGATTTTTCGACTATTAAAGTTAGGTGAGTAAGTAACATTATAAATAATTTTTAAAATTTTGTTTACATACTGATCTATACATTTTCTACTTTTATTTTTTATAAAAGCATATTAATTGTTAATGTTTTTGGGTGTAAATTTGGAATATCTTTTGTCTCATTTTTTTTTTTTGGGGGGGGNCACTTTTTCTTGCCATTTAATACCAAGGATGCGGCGCAAGCATCTCAAATGGAAGCTGTTAAGCTTACGCTCTTGTGATGTATAAGTGGTCCATGTCTCGCTCCCATATAGTAGTGTACTGATGACACAGGCTCGATAGACGCACAGTTTGGTTTTCTCCGTTAGCTTGGTGTTTTGCCAGACCCGCTTATTTAGTTTAGCCATTGTTGCGGCTGCCTTGCCAATTCTGCTGTTTATTTCTTCTTCAATGGACAGTGTATTGGAGACCTTGGATCCCAAGTAGGTGAAGCTGTCCACAACCTCCAAGTTTTCATTATCGATATTTATGGTAGGAGGAGGTCGAGTGTCTTGGGCCATGATGTTTGTCTTTTTCAAGCTGATTTGCAGACCAAATTCTTTGCAGGCATTGGAGAAGCTTGACACGAGTTGTTGCAAACCAGATTCTGTATGTGCTGTTAGTGCCGCATCATCCGCAAATAGTAGCTCTCGAATTAGGACATCCGTCGTTTTGGTCTTGGCTCGGAGGCGGGCAGTGTTGAAAAGTCCTCCATCAGCTCTGGTATGTAACCAGATTCCCTCACTGCTATCCTTGAATGCGTATCGAAGAAGTACAGAGAAGAATATTGCGAAGAGTGTTGGTGCGAGTACACAACCTTGTTTAACTCCGCTGCTGACAGGGAAGGCCTCTGACTTAGCTCCATCGAATTGCACTGTGCCAAGCATATTTTCATGGAACTGTCTGATGATGGCAAGTAGGTGAGGGGGACAGCCAATTTTTGCCAGTATTTGGAATAGCCCGTTGCGACTGACTAAGTCGAAGGCTTTTGTAAGGTCCACAAATGCAATGTATAGTGGCATCTGCTGCTCTCTGCATTTTTCCTGGAGCTGTCGTATGGAGAACACCATGTCTATGGTAGACCGACCGGACCGGAAACCACACTGAGATTCTGGATAGACGCGGGATGCTAGGCTTTGTAAACGTGTTAGTATAACGCGGGCAAAGGTCTTTCCTACAATACTAAATAGTGAAATGCCGCGATAATTATTGCAATCACTCCTATCACCTTTGTTTTTATATAGTGTCACTATATTTGCATCCTTTAGGTCTTGGGGGATGTAGCCCTGTTCCCAGCAGAGAACATGATATTACAAATAATAATTTTGATAACATAATAAACGATTTTTCGACTATTAAAGTTAGGTGAGTAAGTAACATTATAAATAATTTTTAAAATTATGTTTACATACTGATGTATACATTTTCTACTTTTATTTTTTTTAAAAGCATACTAATTGTTAATGTTTTTGGGTGTAAATTTGGAATATCTTTTGTATCAATTTTTTTTCGGGCGGGGGGGCGCTGTGATCTTATAACTGTGGCCTTCAAAACAATTATCTTGTATTTTATAAATGTGTATTTATATGCATATCATCTTATGTGGCCTCTATTATTACTGCTTACATAAATAGGGCATGGTATGGTAAAATTGTTCCCCACCTTTTACAATTCACTTCGTTTCAATTACAATTATTTATTCATGCTTATTAATTTATAAAAACCATCATATGATTAACTTAATTAAGAGGCTGTCCATAAATGACGTCACGTGATTTCGGTGATTTTTCATCCCCTACACCCTCGTCACACGGCGTCACGAAACGAAAACTTAGATCTATTTTTCAATGTGACGTGACAAAGTCGTCCCCCCCCCCCCAATACAAGCAATATTTTGTATTTGAAAATGAGCATGTTTAAAATCTTTTTTTTTTTGTTTGGTCCTTTAAATATGTTTTCAGTTTAAGGTTGCACTCTAATACCGTAACACCCGTGAAACCCCGTCAAACGTCATTGAATAAAGTTTGGGTAATCATATAGGCCTATTTCAGTGTCGCTTTTATTTAAAATTGCGCGTTGTAAATGAAATCAAATGTGAGACTCCTTCCAATCGGTGAGTGACGTCATTTATGGGCGGTCCTTAAAAGGGCAGCATATTGGAGACCGCCCCGGGCGGCAAAAGCACTAGCTACGCCACTGCTTTTATATTTTAAAATTAATTAGAACTTTTCACCCCTGTGCCTAAACTTTAATACGTTATTTAACTTATTTTTATTGTTATGTCATAAACTTAACTCAATTTTTAAGAAAATCAATAGCCTATTTTTATTACTTCCCTTAAAATTTTCCGTTTCATGACGTCATACATCTTTATTTTTAGCTTTAAAAAAATTATCGATTAATTAATCGGTAATTTTTAAAAAGTTAACGATTAAATTTATTTTAATCGATAATAGATCTACTAATTTTTCATTTTTTAAAATATTTAATTTTAGTATTTTAAAAATTATGTTTAAGTCTATTAAGACTTTCTTAATGTCTGATTTAAAACATCATATGTTAAGACCTCCATCTGTAAAACTACTTTCATATTTCAAAATCAATCATTTCAAACTTCTCAGGTGTATAGGAACAATTAAATAAATGTAATATGTTTATGAGAAATTAGTCTACTTTGACGTCATATTCAAGATTACTCGAATGTAATTTTATTAACGTTTTTTAAGACGACGCCTTTATATTCTAAGTGACATACCACACTAGATTTGATGTTGCGCCTAATTCAAAATTTATAAAAGCCTTCATAAAATGGGGACTTTTATGACATCACAAAATGTTGGGTGAAACTGCAATCAGGCTTATAAAAAAAGTAAATGGAAAAGTCTTAAACATGATAAGGGCAGCCTGACAGGACCTAACAAAACAGTGAAGGTTTCGGCCAAGAGCCTTTTTTTTTATAACGGACATACCATACACAGATGAAACGAATATAATAAATAAAAAAAATTGTCTGCGGTGACACTGTAGTAATTAAGAGCATATTGTAGCAACAATAAAAACTATAAACATATATGACCAAAAAATTATCCATTGAGTCTTTTTCGTTGCTCTTTTCTTTGTCTCTGTGTTCGTTTAATATGAACAACCCAGACAAGCGTTCATGTGACATGTTATTACACATTTTAATGTGCTGAGCGATCACTTCGTCGTACGTGTTGTTATTAGTAATATAAGCAAAGAAGTAAGGCATACCTGGTAGCCGGATAATATTCTGTTAAAGGTAATAAGTGGATAAATTCTCGCGTTTTTCCAAAATTAAACCAACTCAAGGCTTTACTTTTAAAAAGTTATCAAAGTGTTATACCTGATTATAAAGTTGGGCATTGTTTCTAACTTTTTAAAAGTTTTCTTTTAAATTTTTTTTTGTAATGTCCTTACTAGAGGTACTTGCTCACTGTTGCAGTCTGTACCTGGTCTTGTTTTCACTGACAAAAATGACTTTCTGAATTTTGTAGTTATTAATATATAGTCCATTTGATTCTAAGTATTGTCATCTTGGCTCTTCCCTGTCCACAGTTTTCTTGGGTGTTGCTGAAACCAGGTATTTCCTATTATCATGTTGTGAATTCCTGCCCTTCAATTAGTTCGTCCCCTCTTTCATTTATTTCGCCTAGGCCATGTTCTCTTCAGAAGTTGTTTTCCTTTCAGTTCCCCACCTTGGCATTAAAAATTACCATTAATATTTTTTCGTCATGATTCTTAAATTCTTTAATTTGTATTCTCGAGATCATCATAGAAGTTCCCGATGTCTGCCTCTAAGGATGTTGAAGAGGGAGTAGACCTAGATAAAAATAAAATTGGCGTTCACTGCAGTTTCACCATTAGGATCCAATCTGAAATGGGTCAATAGTCCTTCAAAGCTTTACATTTATATTCGCCTATAATTATGCTGACACCTATTTCCTGTGTGGTTCCTCAAGAGTATAGTATCTTGTACTTGTCTGATTGTCCATGCTCCCTTTCACCTGCATTCACTTATTCCGAGCAAACTAAATTTCATGTGTTCCATTTCTATTTAATGTCATCAAGTTTCCCAAGCTGCAAGTGCAAGTGTTCTTACATTCCAAGTTACAAATGTGATGTAATGGTTATGCTTGTTCCAGTAGTTTGATGACGATCGGGTGTCTTTCCCTATCGGACGAGGCTGATTGAAGTTTCCTTTCACGTCATTTGCTGATTTGGAGTTGTGTTTTAACATGACTGATCTAGTAAAATACAACAGCAGTTGCCCGTTCCTGCTGTTGGTTTTGTATATGATTGACTCCGCTATTTTTTATAGACAGCAGAAACATTTAGTTCCACCTTTATTTATTGAATTCCTTTCTTAATAATAATAGTATACATATTAATACAGCCACAAAATATCAATTATAAATAAAATACAGCCCCTAACGTGCATTTAAAGAATTCAATTAGTTTAACGATTCCTTGGTATCATTTATTTCCTCATCTTACACTTGTTTATTCTAAATTTCTCTAGCACTTCTGTATTTTTTTATTTTATATACCGCAGAAACATTAAGTTTCCATCATATTAAGTTAACTAGGTCAGATAATGGTGTTAGAAAAAGAAACAACACTATTAACAAGAACAGATAAAATGCAATAGATAAAATAGAAAGCATCGACAATCAAAGCAAAATGCTAAGAGACTCCATTTACAACACTTCAAATTTTGGTCATACCTGACAATAAAAAACTGCCAAAAATAAATGGATGATAAGATCTTACTAATGATGGACCAAAGAAGAGAGACGAAACTTGATAAAGAAAAATACAATGCTGTACATCGAGCCATAAGAGACAGATGTAATCAAGCAAAGGAAGAGTGGTTGGCTGCAAAGGCCAAAGAAGTAGAACGACACTACAGAGAAAGCTCAAGAGACATTTACATAAGCATAGATGAACTGACAGGAAGAAAGACAAAAAGTGACAAACTTTTTACTATCCAAGACAGGAGATATAATGGGTACAGAAGATAAAATAAGAAGATGGAATGTATACATCCAAGATTTATACATTAAGGGTAGACAAAAATCAAAACTTGAAACCAACAATGATGGACCACCAATAATTAGCGCATAAGTCAAGAAGGACATACGTAAAATGAAAAAAAAATCTACAGGGCCAGATAGGATAATAAAATAAGAACTAAGGGCATGGGATGAGACTGGAATAGATAAAGAAGTAAAACTTTTGAACGACGTTTACAACACAGGATACAATCCAGAGGAGCTTAGAAGATCAATTTTTATAGCACTACCCAAAAAGCCAGGTGCGGTGGAATATGAAAAACACAGAACATTTAGCCTTATGAGCCATAGTTTATAGATCTTGTTAAGAATGATCATGAAATAACACCCCATATAAGCTCGCAAATATCAAAAGAACAGTGTGATTTTGTGGAGGACAAAGGCCCCAGTAATGTTTTATATATGATCAGAATGTTAGCAGAAAAAGCCATAGAGGTTAAAGTATACTTGTACTTGTGGTTTATAGACTAAAGTAAAGCCTTTGATAAAGTACAACATAACCATCTGATTGACATGTCGGAGAATACACAAGTAGAAGGTAAAGATCTGAGAATCATTAAGAACATATATCTGCAATAATCAGCTGCGATAAGGGTCGACCAAAAGATCGGCAGCTACCAAGACATCCAGCTAGGGGTGAGACAAGGATGCGTGCTGTCACCAGACCTATTTTCACTCTACGAGGGAGAACATAACGAAACATATAGAAGACCTCCATGGAATATCTGTGGCAGGTTATAAATTGAACAATTTTTAGATACGCAGATGATACTGTCCTAAATACAAAAAAGCGAAGAAGAACTCAAAGGTTGTTGGACAAAATAGTTAAGGAAAGTGCAACAAAGGTTTTGAACAAAAAGAAATTAGAAGTCATGATAATATTCAAAAATAAAAAAAACAACCCAGAATGTATATTAGGAGTAGATGTAGGAACATTAAAACAAGCAAATTTAAATATCTGGGAGTAATGTTGTGCTCATACGGAAGATGCACAATGGGACAAAGCAGAATAGCACAACCAAAGATATAATTCAATAAACGAAGAATCTCCTGACCAACATAACCGAAGAATCTCCTGACCAACAAATCCATAGCAATGAAAGTGAGTAAAAGAGTGCTGCAGTGTTACCATATTATTTTTTTAAAGTGAAGCCTTGAAGTCACCAATGAACTACAGAAACGTTTGGAAGTCTTTGAATTATGTTTCTTTAGGCGAATGTTAAAATTACCAGGGACGGACAAGGCATGTAATGAAGATATGCTGAAAGAAATAGGCAAGAAAACACAACTTATGTCTAACTTTAGAAAGAAAAGATTTAAGCTTTTTGGATAGATCATGGGGCGAGGCAAACTAAAACACACAGTAACAACAGGAAAGATAGAGGGAAAATGGATCGAGGCAGACAGAGAGGGAAAGATGCTGGACGGGCTGACAAAATGGCCTGGGAAACAATCACTAGCGGAGCTGATGGGCAATACCAAAGACAGAGAGCTGTGGAGAAGCATGACAACCTACGCCCTACATGCACGGCATCTAATGGATGGATGGATACTTGATTATTAGTAGGTATTGTACCCATCAACTGTTGACGATTAATTTAGCACAATGTCGAAGGATGTACCAAGTGCTTGGTAAAAATTTGCAAACTGTTGACTTCCCGAAATCGATTCTCCATTTTACATTGGGGGCCGTCCATAAATGACGTCACGCGATTTTTGCCGATTTTTTACCCCCTCCCCCCCTACGTCACGCGTCGTCACAAAATCGTAGACCCCCCCTCCAAAAGTACGTCACAAAACTTTGACCCCCCCCCTTTCAATAAACACACACTTTTTTTCAAAATAAGTGTTTCAAATCACTTTTTTTTGTCATTTAAGTATTCATTTAATGTATTTCTACAATATAATATTGTAACACGCGTGAAGCTAAGTAAAAGACATTAAATAAATTGTAAGAAAGTGATTCTCAAACTTTTACATATCAGACGACCGCAAAGAATTTTTCCATTTCACCAGGTACGGATGCATCCTTTTGCCCGTTTGACATGATTTTCTCTGTACTGATTTGATAGCAAAATGAGGCCCTACAAAACTTAACTTAAAGCCCTATAAGATTAAGTATGAATTCATATTGTCTTATTTATTATATTTTTAAAATAATTGTTAAGGTTCCAAGGCATTGCAAGACAGCTAATGAACAATGCAGCGGTTATGTGAAAAACCATTCGATGTGATAAACCTTCATGATTAAGCTCGTGAATAAGTTGAGGACTAAAAAATACTATAACATTATTAAAATATCCAATCTTTTCATAACTTTTTACTCCGAAGCTCACAAGTTTGTTTGTTTTGTGGGTTTTTTTTTTCAATTCTTTTCTCTTCAGGATTTCCCGTACGTCACACAAGAGTTGTAAATATAATGTCACCAATGGACGAGGAGTGTTTAAATTGTTGCATCCTCTTGTGGAATTTATAAACTAATGAAAAATACATGGCTACCGCTATCGGCCTGTTAAACCAAGGGGTCGGTTAACAGCGATAAATTATCTCATCTGGGGTAAAAAGGGAACTATTGGGGGTAATGCTGAATCATAATCATTGTGGGCATAAACGGCCGTGAAAAAAACGAAATGTGTTAACATCATTAGATTATATTTTATTCTAATTAACAAATTAAACATTGACTATAAATTATTACTGTTAACTTCTTTGTTTAAAAAAATATTTAAAAATAATATTTTTAAAATGTATTTCATTAAAAAATCGCTCAATTTACTGACGGGCATTCCTTAAGAAAGAGGTCGGCTAACAGGGGTTAATTACCTCATCTTGGGCTTGTGTCAAAAGGGAATTTTTGGGAGTAATGCAGACTCATTCGGGATATATAACATCCACTCCACGCCACTAGATATTTTCAAATACGTCATGTGTACGTTTACGCTTGTAACATATGCCCACTATTGAACCGGTTCTTTCCAGAAAATGCATTTATTAAATTTGTTATCTATGTAGATTTCTTATTTACGTACTATACGAAGACACCTAAATTCAACCTACTTTCATTTATGTTGACACAAGTGACAATAATCTTAATCAACATGACTGGACTGTATCTAGTATCCTTTCGGTCATATTTAGAATTAATGCCTTAAAAACTGAGTTCTGAAGTAAGTAATTTTGTGCTCCTCTTGAATTGCAATGTTAAGAATTTGATGCATTCAATAAAGTTAATGAATACAATTGACTAATTTTAAATGAACACATTAATCATTACATGTAGAATGGTCAGAGGGGTTTGACCAAAAACCAATCGAAAAATTATATCAAACTTAAAACGTTTATAATTGTATCAAATAGATTCCCCTCCACCACCCACNTCATTAAATTTAAATAAATTTTAAGAGACCAAATATTTCAGTGGAAGTTTTATTTAAAGTTACTGTTTCGATGTGACGTCACATTTCTTCAACCCCCCTCCCTCCCCCACGTCACGCATCGTCACAAAAGTGAGACCCCCTCCCCCCCTAGGTGCGTGACGTCATTTATGGACGGCCCCTTGAGTTAATTAGAGAATCTAAGTATAGAATTTACTAATAGAATGTAATTTGTCTGAAGTACTCTTCAACACTTATGGTTCCCGGATTTCTTTGATGCTTTTGTCTTCCACACTATCTTTGAATCATCCCTGAATCAATTCAATAATGACTTATGGGAAATCAACTTGAACAGTGCCTACACTGCACGCAAAGTTCCGCAATCTAGTAGACTATAGATCTGCGCCCGAATCTCTTAAAAAATAAAACAATAAAATAGTGTGCATGGCTACATTAGTTGAGTGAAAACATTAGTGCACAAGAATGATACATAATAGTCTAGAGTCTAACAATAATTATGAAAATATTAATTGACTAAATCAAGTCCAAGTGGGTTCAAGACGAGACAATAGTTCGGTGGCCGCCTTTAAAATATAATATTTTATCAATTTGAAGCTTCACATTTGTGTCTAAAAATATATGTATTTTTATATTTATTATTTTGTTTTAAATTATTAGTTTATTTGCTTAAAGAGATTAAAATGACAAATGTAAGTTACTGAAGCGAAATACTTATTTTAATATTTTAAAAAATTTGTTTCCATTGAATGTTATGGAAATGATTTGTATATATTATACTTATAATATACAATTATAATTAATTTTTATGAATTATGTTTATTGTAGCATTAATTATCTATCCAAAAACATTAAGATGAAACTTAATATTATTGTTTTACTAAAAATTTCAATTTTTGATGAACAATATGCAATGAAAATTCTTCCAGGTGACAATAAATATCTTCAAATTTAGTATAAATAATCCTGATACTTTTCTACTTGCTTGTCAATCTTGTCTCACACCAAATAGGAATATTTGGGACAGAAGACCTCCTTTTTTAGTTTTCACCAGAAACATGTGATATTTTCTTTGATTAATATCAATAGTATTTCGTATCACTGCAACATTAATAAGATCATTACTACGAGGTTCAGTCTACGTGAGGCACATTGATCAAAGGTAGCCTTGGGGTTAGACCCCTCAGCCGACGCCGCGCGCCGAATACGCCGCAAAATTTTTGTCCGCCGGAAAATATGCGGCGCGCCGCATTAGCCGCCGAATTTTGTCAACAGTAAATCCGCCGAAAAATGAACGAGCCGCCGAAACGTAATGTTGTTTTCTTAAGTTTCGTTGCGTTCCGTTTTAGGATCAATTGTATTTTTAGAATAACCGTCGCCGGAAGTGTGACGAAAATAAGTTGGTAGTAAGTATAGCCTCGTCAAAACGACCCAATATGCAGCTGCATACGCGCTCGTCCACTTCCGGTTATTGCTATTCTTAGTAATATTTTTTTTATAAGGTTAAAAATTTCATCGGTGAATGTCTGGCTGTGTGGTCATATTGATAGTAAGATAGTACGCTACATCGCAGGTCCGGGTTTCGATATCTTATTGATGCTTATTTTTTTTATTATTTTTTTCAAACAATACTACATGAATTGATTATGAATAAGATTTTTTTTTTTTAATGGTTTGTTTTGATGTTAGGCTTAGGGATAGACTTTAGGGTTACGTTAAGTGATAGTTATTAGGGTTTGGGTTAGGTTTAGTGATAGT
>MUZC01001094.1:751939-824396 GCA_002072015.1 Radix auricularia | reverse complement strand
AGGGTCTCCACTAAATGCGTACGTAAGCACAAAAAAAATAATTTGCATAATATGAACGGGCACGAGCACAAATATTTTTAAAAATTAAAAAAGTACTGTCTTAGCTTGGGATTGAACCTACGACATTCCGCTTGTTAGGCGAATGTACTAACCACTACACTACAAAATACATGCTGTACTGTTGTTCTGACAGAACATAGTAATTGACCTCAATTCAACAAATCGTTGGTCTGTGCACTACCTTTTCTTGCAATCTGATTGGTTGGTGGGGTCAGACAGCTTGCTTGGTATCTGGCATGGTTGGGCCATGATAGAATTATATAGAGATTAAGCTTGTTAACGGTTAACCGGCTAACCGGTTAACCGGTCCTCAGATAAGGATCGGTCATCTTTATTCAGGACCGCAGGACCGTGTAACCGGAAAAAAAAAAAAAAAATCCCTAGCGGTAACTTAGTGAAAAAAACTTCACAAGCCGTAACACGCCTCGCGCCTCTCCCTCTCGCTTTGTCACGGTGAGTAAAAGCGATACCACGATCCAGCTGACAAGTAGGTTGGCATTCAAACTAATCAAAACCTTCAGTCTCCAAGCTGTAAGCGTGCGTACATGACACGTTATAGCCTTGCTTCACTGAAGTTCACAACTAATAGTACTAGTTACTGCTAAGCAATGATTTTTTAAATTTTATTTTAATTTGGTTGGTTGTCGAGGCACTGTGACTGTACGAGAGCTAACAGTGCGCGTTTGATGTCAACAACGGTCAAGGCCGAGGCTGTTTCTATTTCTATTTATTATAGTCTGTTTCTTATAAAGACAAAGAAAGCTATCCGCATTTTCTGATCACCGGTTTATAGTCCAATTCAGGCATTCAAAAAACGTATCGGCGCACGCCGCTTAGTGAAGTACATGTACCTATATTACGAGAGGTATTTGAAAGACGTAGCGAAGATACCGGGCGATTAATCGGCCCACAAATTCGAGTTCGGTCTTTTAGTGACAGTTTTCCTGCCTATCAAAGGCATTTGTTTACCACATTAATAGTACGCCAAGTGTAGCTCAAACCCTATTTGAACAGAAAAAAACGGGGAGGGTGAACGTGTGAATCGCAAAATTCAATTATTCTGGCGAGTTGACGATTGAAAGATAATATGTTTTTTTTAAAAATAAATTCCATTTTATCATCATTGTTTACTCCGTAGCTTTATAATTTTATTATTATTATTAATTTTAATACGCGAGTTGACCGGCATCACACACAAGAGAGGTAAACATGACGTCAAAACGGACCGGGCGAGGCGTTGGTTTTTGAAAGTAATGAAAAATACCTCGCTAACTTTAACGAACGATTGAACCTGTCCTCTTATTTAGACCGGTGAACTACGAGTCCTCAAAATAAAATTTAAAAAAGACAATTAACCATCACTGTTTCGTTAATTTTTTGGATCTAAAAAAAAATGCTTTGAATTGAGGGCAATGCGGAAAGAGCTGAACGCAAGTGGAAAGAGCTGAACGCAAGCGTGGGAAGCGGGCTTTGATGCCATCAGATGACGCGAGGCGACAACATTCTCTTGTTAGTTCTCAAAACATTAGGGATATAAGGACGAGCGGTTAACCGGTCTTTTTTTGAATGGTTAGCCGGTCCTCAAAAACGAGCGGTCTTAACAACCTTAGATTTTTGTGATCCATTTTTTAAAACATTTTCACAAAAAAGCAAATAACTGACTGCAAATTTCATCAAATTTTTGTACAAGGATTAATCTTTGTTTAAAGAATGAGTCTATAGCTTTTAAAAAAAATCAACTTAATACTGTTGTTTAAAAAAAGATTCAACAAAAATGAGCAAAAAAAAAAAATTTTTTTTTTCTTTTAAAAACTGTAATAATAATAGTTTTAAGACATGTCGTAACGCTAGCCAAGCATATGTGGATTTGCTAGTGTCACGACACTTACGACTAGTCTAAAATCTAAATATTTTTATTTTAACAGATTTATTCAACGTATCTGCTTTTCAGAATAATAACAAAAATTATCAGCATACTCGTGATTTAAAAAAATAATAATAATAATAAATGAAATTTAAAAAAAAAAAACATGACTGCAGCGGGATTCGATCCCGCTATCAATAGTGTCATATCATTTTCAAAACAACCGGACTATCACTTGATCTAGCGAAGCTGCTGAGAAAGTGTAATTTTTTAAATTTATAACTGTTTTTTATTTAATGGCTCAATCTAGATTTTTTAAAAACCTTTAAATTAAAGTTTAAAATTTATTAATAAGCTTATCTAGTGTTCATGATATTTTATTATGAGAACTATAGTTTCGTATTTAAGTATTAGTAATAGCATAATTGACATAATTGAAATACAGAAAATTGTTTACGACATGTCGTAACTTGTCGTAACGTCAGTCAACCCGGGCGGATGTTGCTGGCGTTATGACATGTCATAGCACCAGCCACATCCGCGCGGGTTGTCTGCTGTTACTTTGTCGTAGCAGTAGACACTCAGTTACTTTTGAGAATGGCAAGTCAGATTTAGCCAAACAATCAGTTGAGTGACTTAAGGCAACGGCAAGGAGTTCTGATTCTAAGTAAACTGAGTACTGACTCTTCTTAGTACTTCTTGCTGACTGAGTAACTGAGTACTGACGGGAGTAGACAGCAGTGTCTTTATTACTCTTAATTTGAGAACAGAAAAGTTGAGTAAAAGTAAAGTAAAAATTTTAAAAGTAAAGGCAAAGGAATCTACGACTTTGTGAACTTTGTCGACTACTCACACCCATGATGCACATATGTTCAGGGCAATACTTGTGTCCTTCATTAGGACGAAATCGACAGAAGCGTCGTTTCTTCGCTAGATAAAAATTACATTTTCCATCATCCTGTTCTTCTGTAACTTTAATAATAGTGTCCACGTTTGAGTTCGTTAATTCCATCTTGTTTGTTGATTTTTTTTCTGTACAACCGAGAGCTAAGATTTACTGATGATATATTCCAAAAGATATAATATTTTAAAACGAATTTAATTTTACGGATATTTACAATTAATTTAGCCAATTTAAAATTATCTAAAACTAAAAGTTTAAAGCTATTCAAATTTAAGCTTTAAGTATGAAAGTAGTTATACATTTATTTTTCAAATTTTTTTAAAGTAAAGTCAGTAGAGAAATTATGAACGACCCATCATATTAATATTATTTAATTAAACTAAAACTTAACTTAATTTAATATATTCTGATTCTCATTTAATATTTATTAAGCTATATTCTAACAAGTAATATATCACAGAATAGGTCTGCGATAAAGCTTTTTTTTAAAAAAAAAACATAAAAAAAATTAACACATGTTTAATGAAAATAATAAATTTAAGCTTAATTATTTAACAAATAAAACAGTACAACACTGTGACAACTGTAAACGTTTTAGCATTAATGACGTCACGCACCAAGGGGTAGGTAGGGGGTCAGTGTGGCACGTGTGACGTGGAGGAAGTTTGAGAATTGTGACGTCACGTCAAAACGCGCAATTTTAAATCAAAGTCCCTCTTAAAAATTCGATTTCCTAAGAAATTTATCCCATGAAGTTTTACATATATTCACGTGTGTTACGATATCAGAGTGCAGCCTTGCACTAAATACATACTAAAAGGACGATAAAGTGATTTTAAACACGATCATTTTCAAATATAAAATATCGCTTTCAGGAGGGGGTTTTCAAAGCTTCCTAGCGTGATATTGGAGGAGGTCTAATTTTTGTGACGTAGTGTGCCTTCATCAGTAAAATTAACATACACTGTATATTTATTCAATTTTCGGAATAGGGCTACAAGACAACTAGGACTAGCACGATGTGCTGTTGACCCATTTAAATTTTTATAAGCGTTCAATATGTGGTATATATTTACAGGGAAATTAGCACAGTTTATTGATACATAATTTAGGTAAAACAGCAGTCTTATTTACTTACATTTAGTAAACAAATTTCCCTGATTCACCTCCAAAATATGTTTTTGTTTATTTTCTTTATTTTTTCCTTATCAACTGATTATAAAACTAGCCTTCTCGGTTACCCGTATTGCAAAAATTGAGCAAAATACAAAATATTTATGGCTTTTTTTTTTTTTTGGACTACTATGATTCCGTCTAAAGCTTCTTGTACTCAAATTTTATAACTGTTATGGTTTCAGTTCTCATCATCGACTGCCATTGCTCTAAATCTCATCTCTAACGCCACTGTTTTCCATAAACTTAAGTCATAATGTAGCATTTAAAACTGTTATACAATTAAGAACTAAGAAAGTTTTACATGTTAAAAGTATAAATTAGTTAGCCTACTTTTTTGTGAAGTTAAAAAACACTGACAAGTAAAACCATCACATTTCTAAACTTTATTTTTTTTAAATAGATATCTATTAGCATTTTGTTATTTAATTTTACATTCCACAAAATAAAAACTTTTTAATGTATAAATTCAAATTGTTTAGTATGCTAAAGACTAAAGTGAAAGGAAAGTAAATAATTTATAACCTCAAATGTTAAAATTAAAATAAATATTAAGAAATAAATTCACCTTTTTTAAATTTAATTTATTTCATGTGTTTTATAATTTTTGGATTGAGTGATTATTTATTTTTTGTATTTGAAGTTAACAGTTTATCTGCACTTTAAATATCTTCTCGGATGCATAAGTAATATTTCGAAAAATATCTAATTCGGGTAGCAAAACCGAAAGCGGAAATGAATATTTATATAGCTGCAACGGATTAAATTTAATGTCACATAAACGACAATAAACGTATTTTAAAATCAATCATTTAAATTTTAAGTCTTTTTCAAAATTTAAATGCAATAAGGACTATCGCGCAATTGAATTTATTTATTTAAATCAATAATTGATAAGATATCTCAAATTTAATATTTTTCAAATTATATTATTATCTGCTGTATGGTGATTCATGGCGGCTGTCTAAGCAGGGAGTCATCGTATTTGGATTACAATCAAGTTAAGCTCAAATATCATTGAGCGTATACCAATTGATTACAAAAATGATTATAACGCTTAAAACACTTCAGCAGCAGACATTCAAGATGGAAGTGTCTCCTGAAATTTCTGTAAGAAATGCTTTATTTTAATAATATCGTATTATTGAAGTCATGGTTGATGATTATTAAATCTGAGTGAATCGTGAACATGCTTTACTTTGCTCTAACTTAGTATCTTATCTTTTACAGACGCTCCTTCTATATAAAAATTTATTGCGTCCGACGTTCATCCATTGTTTGTATTTATGTCACAGTATTAAAAAAAGTCCTCTTTGTCATACCAGACGAATACCAATACTAATACAGTAATTCTGAGTAATACAGCTAGGTTTTCATAACATATCGACATGACATAATTTTTGAAGCGATTTCGTATTTTAAACAGGTGGTGCTATACATTTTAACTAAAGTGTAGGCACTTAAGTAAAAATTTAAAAAATTAAATAACAATGGCATAGTTAAATAGAGCTGATTTTTAAGTAAATTTTAACACCAAGATTATTTTTTTAGGATTTGTAGTTTTAAAGTTATGACGTTTTAAAGTGTGGTTCAATTTGTCCCAGGCCCAGTCCCCATGCCACAATGCATTTTAGCCCCACATTTTGAATGATTTTGTGACCTCAACTCCGCTGTTCGCGTCACAGACTTAAGTCTTTGTTTTAATAATGATTTTATATTCAGGATCAGTGCTGTAAATGTTGTGTTTATAATTCCAGTTCACCCGACTATTAATACTATTATGACCTACATATAAATATACCAAAATTGTACAAATAATATTAGGAACTACTTTTGAACCTTCAACTTTGGCTTTTGAATAATTAATTTAACCCTGACAAATGGTTAAAAGGATTTTGCACACGGCCACAACTAATGAATGAAACTTTTAAAGACATAAAAGTAGTATGCTTCACAATGAGGTTGAATTAATAGTAATGGTTGCCAGGGACAACTAGTCTGCACACGGTACATTATGGTATTTTATAATATCAACTCTGCAGTGTTTAGCCGTCTAAATTAAGTATATTATTGATTTAAATCCATATTAGATCATCTTTAACTCTTAAAGTCGCAGAAGGGTTTGCAATAAACTTCCGCCTCAGTCCTGTAAGGATTTCCCGTATTACGATCAACCGGTTATGAATTTAAAAAATTTGTGTAAAATCCATTTATAATATTATTGTCATACTGACTTCCTTTTTTTAGGCTAAGAATGGTTATTTTACGCATCCAAAAGACCGTACTGAGTTTAAAACAATATTTACCTGTAGTTTAGTACTATTATTTTAGTAATAAAGTATAACAAAAACGTATCTTCGAAAAAAAAAAAAAGTTAAAACTACCAAAAAACATCGCGAATCAAGTGATAACACTAGCGCGGGCAACGGCCGCCATTGCCGGAAGTCCAATACATCATTTTTCAAGCATTGAAGAGTTTTTACTTTCCGAGATCTCATTTCTAACAAGAGTGGTATCTAGGGACGCATTAGGACGCTTTACGGATAGCGGGAAGAGCTGCATTACGACGCTTTGCGACTTTAAGAGTTAAACATCAATTATCAGATATTTTATTGTAAATAGGCAAAATAATTGAATATTTTATTAGCGTCAGGGCTTTCCGCCATTAAAAAGGGGGCGTTGTCACTATGTAAAGAAGGGTCATGTCAATCAAAGTGGAAAAACTAATGACCCTTACGTCCCAGGACAATGAAATTTGGCACAGATGTAGATCAATAAATGGCGCAAATGGACTTTTAATATGGTGGAGGGACCCCCCTCATTTAAAAAAAATAATTTGAGTCGAAGGTGCAATATTTTGACCTTTTTATTCCAAGATCCTGGTCGATTGAAAATACAAAAGAAACCTATTAAAATGTAGGCCAATATGTCTGCCAACGGTTTAAACCTGGAAAGGAACTCACATTTGTTTCGAAAGGACCTCTTTATAAATTGTTTTACACCCTCCTCTGAAAAATTAAAAACTTGGATCTCCGGCGCCGAATTATTTTTCCGATACAAAAAACGTAGAAGTCTCTCTTGACATATCAAAGTACCTACAAAGTGTGAAAGTAAACCAATTTAAAGTTTAATGCCTTAGAAGTCCAGAAGGTTTTAGCAAAACTTCTGCCTCAATGCATTGAGTCAATGCTGTAAGGAATCCCCGTATCGCAATCAACTGGTTATGAAATTTTAAAAATTGCTTAAAAGATATTTATAATTTATGTTATTATTTCATTTGTAAATATAAGAATAGTTATTTTACATAACCAAAAGACGTCTAAAGATAGGGAAAAAAAGTGTTTTTGAAAAGGTATTAGCAAGCCCTTTAAAATGATATATTATTTAAGTATATTGGACTACATTTAAATTTTCTGTCAAAATACCTAATCTATGTGCTTAATCTCTTTTTTTTAATGATTCCCTGTTGGTGTAAAATTATTTCTTCCTCAAATGTTACTCCTTTGTAATGCTTTTTTCTTATATCTTTATTACTAATAATACCAAATCCTCTCAATTAATTTGATGCTCTAACCATTCGTTTGTTTTTTTTACTAATTTTTCCATTTAAAAATTGAAAATTTGCATTTGGTTAGTGCATAACCAAGGATTGTTAGCTTAAACAATGTTATGGGCAGAAGATGAACCGTTAAAAAATAGACTGGTTAACCGTCGGTCTCTATTTTTACTATGTATTGTGAATCAACTAGAGAGGGCATCAAATTTTCGCCCTGTGTTGTCTGATTTGACATCCAAATCCCTGTTAATAGTTATGTACCAATGCTTGTGTTCACCTCTTCTGCGCTACATCAAAACAGCAAATTTAAAAAATAATTAATTGATTTTGTTAATTAATTATTTTTGTTTTTTAAAAAATAGTTCCAACAAAGACCATGACATCAAATCGTTTTCTTAATATTCTGGTCTTTAAATAATATAAAAATACATGTCATCACTGGCATTTGGCTCGTGAATGATTTTCAATAAAAAAAATTATTCGCTTAGCTGCCGAAGGCATAGTACCAGAAGTAACAGAGGGTGGCAATAATGGTCAAGGCCCAAGTGTTACTATTTATATTACAAAAGGCCTACTAGATGGTTTACCGGTCCTCAAATTCGATTTTGGTCTTATATCAATAGTATTCCAGCTAAGAACGTGCATGTGAAAGGCATTAGACTTAAAATTACCACTTTGATATAACATTTTATGTTTTCTAAAAATTTATTTCGTGTGCATTGGAAAAGGACCACAGCGCATGAGAGCTGAATGCAAGCGGGCATTGACATCTCATCTTGTTGGTTCATAAAACATAGTAAAAATACGCACTGATGGTTAACTATTTAACCTTTCTTTTTTTTAAACAGTTAACCAGTCTTCAAAAAATGAGTGGTCTATTAATGTTATTGTTTGATAAAAAGTGTTATGTCATTAAGTTCATAGATGTCTGAAATCGACCTTTGTCTGTAGGTTACAGTATCGAAAGCATTTCATACTCAAGCTTTCCTTATAAGAATATATTTCTATGGAGTCAGCGGTTAACCGATAACCTGTTTAAAATCGGATTTACATGTATTGGGTTCGCAAAAAAATTTTTTTTTAAAATTAACAACCCAAATCAAAATGTGTCAGTGATGCAGAATCTATATGCTTCCAAAAAGATATTTGTTTTTACATCAAGAAGATTTTATTAATTTTTAAAAAATATCATGGGGGAATTTAATAAGCAATCTAATTTAATGGTAGACATATATGTACCTGAAATAAAAAGAGTGTGGACGTTATAAATGTATTATTAATTTTTGAAAAGTTATTGAATAAATTATATTACTCATTGACTATTTGGATTTCACAGCAGCTAAGTTTTTATTTTTTATATTCGTTTTATTTGTGTATTGTTTGTTCATTGGAGAAGGCTCTTTGCCCAAATGTTCGCTGTTTTGTTACTTCGTGTCAGGCTAACCTTTACCCTGTTTACGCCTTTCCATTTACTTAAAAGTCTGTAAAATAAGTTTTTTTTTAAAATCTGTATTTTCATATAAGGCTGATGGTGACTGAAGTAAGGATCTTAAATGTTTTGAAATATATATCTGCTGCTGGTGATTAAAAATGAATTATTAAAAATTTTTATAATTTTTTTTTAAAGTTGAATAAAAATAAGTAGCAGAAGCCTGATTTTTATAGTTTGATAATATAATATTTTTAAGGTTAAGGAATTAAAAGAAAAGATTGAAGCTGAAAAGGGCAAAGAATATCCAGCTGCCGGCCAGAAGCTTATTTATGCAGGTAAATTGTAACAGTTTTATTTTTAAAATATTTCAATTTTAAAAAAATTGAAAACCTTATTTTAAATTGTTGTGCTTAATGTAGTCATCACAAGTTTTAAAGTAGCAGTTGGCTGTAGGTTTTGTTTATGCTAATTTACAAAATTTAAATAGAATACATGATTTGAGTTAGACAATTAACTCTTTCATATTACAGTCGGACCTCACTAAATCCAACTTCCCTAAGCCAAAAACCTCCCTATATAAAATTAATTGTTAGGTCCTGGCCATATTCCATAAGACTTACGTATTTTAGATCTCCTTAACTTGAAGATTTTGCGCTTCCAACCTCCCTAAGGTGAATTTTTCAAGGTGTTTGGGTTATTATTTGGGGGTGACATTTCAGAACACGTGTTCCGTAGAGCCACGTCTACTGACAAAAATTCTTAGCGCATTTCACAAGGGATTAAGCAACTCTTGCAAGTACCATAATGACCAAGACAATAAAAAGGAGTGGGTGGAAGTAGGGTAACTAATTTGTGTCCCTTTGCTGCATGCTGTGACTATTTTTAAAAAGAAAAATCTTATTTCTTTCATCCCACTGTGGAAAGAGTAATGTGGGGGAGGGGAGGTGTCTCATCTCCTGGGCTTGTATCGATAGGTCACATAGTAGGTTTTCTATTAAACATCAGACACTACCTCTCTTTCCTGTCAAGCCTTTTAGCCGGTATGACTGTTTCCCCACCCCTCTCAATAACATTGACCTTGATTAATCTGGGCTTATTATGCCATTTTGCCCATCTTGAAAACTCCATAAATAAATAAAAAAATTGGGTCCTTTTGAGTTTGACTTAGGGACGTCCAACAGTATAAAATATTATAAGATTTATCAAAATTAATTTATATAAAAAATATTGAATATTTGTGAAAATGTATAACACGACACATAATTTTGTTTATTTTTAAAAATACATATTTCACAGGAAAAATCCTTGATGATGCTAAAAAAGTTGATGAATATAAAATTGAAGAAAAAAACTTTGTTGTTATAATGGTTACCAAGGTAAAAAAAAAAATTAATGCATTAATTTTTAGTAGGGCTGTGCAAAAAAAACTGTTTTGGTTGGGGGAAATTCTGAAAATATCAAAAATATGATTGCAAAAGATACATGTATTTTGTTTTTTCCAATAGAAATTTAATATTTTGGTACCCCCAGGTTTAGACTTTCCATCTCCCATACTTTTTATATGCCCCTGAACTTTTAAAAACAAGTGTTTAGGCTTAATAATAATAATATGTGGATAAGTGTAGAATTGTTACATGCCATCTTTAGAAGTCTGACATTTGGGGACGAAATTTTTATTTAAAAGAAAGTGCTCATTGTATTTTGCATATTTACTTGAACACTGCTAAAGCCATTGCTGGACAAATGCATTCCTGAGATATTGATTGAAATCAAATGATTTTTTAATGAAAAATTGCTTGGAAAGAATTAAAATATTTATTTCTAAAATGCTTTGTTAAAAGTTTTAACAAAGTTTTTGAAGCTTTTACTAGTCAATTTTTAAAGTTTTCAATAATAGAGTTGACTGTGGCAATTTTATACATAGGTCATTAAAGATCAATGTTATAATACAGATTTTAAAAGATAGCTAATTTGAACAGGTTTACTTATTGCATTAAGTAAAATGAAAATCAATTTTATGTCTGTTTGAATTGTAATTAAACTACCATTTCCATGTGTTTAAAGCCTTACAGTGATTAACAGATTTTTTTAATAGCTGTAAACCTTGCTCATCTTAAAGTAATGACTTATAGGATCTGTTAAAAACACATTCGTATTGAAAGTATGCATTTGGATTTAAATTTTTATTTTTAACTTTATTAAATAAAACCCATTACTAACCTTGAATAAAAAATACATTTGCCAGCCAAAGCCTGCCACTGCACCTACAAAGCCATCAGAGACCCCAGCTTCCACAGAATCCCCAGCAGCAGCAGCTGCTGCAGCAGCACCAGCATCAGTGGTTCCATCAAACTTAGTGGCACAGGGTGACAGATCTGTTGAAACAACTGCTTCTAGTCCTTCAACACCAAGGTAAATAATTGTTCAAATTTATATCCCTTTATTTGAAACAACTGCATGTAGTCAGTTCATGAAGGTAAAGTAGATTGAAAAAGAAAATCTTGCAAAATGATAATTTTGTTTGAAACAAAACAATTAAGATTTTGTGTACTAAAACAGATTAATTGATCATTTTTACAAAAATTTAATGTTCAATGCTATTTTGTTACATGATTAGTTCAGCTCCAACGACTGAAGCGGCCACTGCTGCCACAACAGCAACATCTGATGCTAGAGGAGGTAGTCTTCAGTTTGCAGAGAGTAACCTAGTCACTGGCCAAGCCTATGAAAATATGGTGCAACAACTAATGATCATGGGTTTTGAGAGGGAAAATGTTGTTAGAGCTCTTAGGGCCAGCTTTAATAACCCAGATAGGGCTGTCGAGTATCTTCTTGGGGTGAGTGCTTATGGACTTTTGAGGTTTTTATGATTTTTTAAAAAAAAATTGAAATTTTAATATCTGGGTGTATTGCCTTTAAGTTGAAAAAGGATTAATACTTAAAGAAATAAATTATATTTTATCATAATCTTTAATGTGATGTTCTGCTGAAAATGTTGAATACATGCTTGATAGAAATGCACCAAACTAAATCACACAAAGCCAGATGTCTTGAGGATTGGCAGATTTTTATGCCTTTTATAAAAAAAAAATGTGATGTGTATCACTGTTTTTCTGGACGCATCCATTGAAACTTCAGCGTGATAGTCAACATTTTAATTATTATTTTATGTTCCGTAAATAGTTTTTGGAAACTCATTCACATGTCACAAAGTATATGTTCTTGTTTTATTTATTTTCATTTTAGGGTATTCCAGAGCCTCATGGAGCTGAAGAAGGATTTGGTGGTGGTCATCCTCCTGCTCGTGCAACTGATGGTAGTGAGTCAAATGTTTCAATGGCCTCTAATCCATCATCAGATACAACTGGATCTTCTCAGACTGGTGGTAAAAATTTTTATTCAAATCTGGAAATATAAACATTGCAAATTTTAAATTTACTATCTTAAAAAGTTTTTAAAGTCACTAACGCATTTTTATTTGAATGTGAAATTTGTTAGTTTTCTCATTGAAATAAATATGAATAAATAAAAAAATAAAAATTACTTCCTAAAAAGTAATAGATGAAAAATCATGTGAATAACCAGGGGTACTGTGTCTTCTCCCTTTTGTTTGCTAACCCCTAACTAGCTCTTACCTTCACAAATTGTTCTGCACAAATATATGGAGAACTTTGAACAGATCGCTTTTTGATGGCCTCAGAATTTTGTGTTTTACAGTATGAAAAATGCCCAAAAAATGTGTCATCCGTTGACTGTTTAGAGCGGTGTAAACATTGGGATATTTTTTCCTTCACTTTAACCATTCATCACACTGCATGTCTTTAATTCTTTTGTATTAGCAAGAATAAATTATTGAAACCTAGAGATATATGATTTGGTTTTAAAACAGAAACATTGTCTGTAAAAAATGTCTGCGATATATTAATTACTAAAATAGTGTTAATATAATTAAATTTAATTATAAAAAAATAATGTAAAATAATACTTTCGTTAATAGTTTTACATCAAAACTTGTAATTAATAACAATTACAAAAGCGATTTATGATATAATTTATTTAAATACTTTTAAAACATCACCTCACCTTATTGTGCAAGTGGCATACTCAACTTAGGACAAAATCAAGTTGTAACCGATCATTATCTGTTAATAATTTTTTTCCCAGGAACTGGTGGAGAAGATCCTCTGGCATTTTTGAGATCTCAGCCACAATTTCAGAGGATGCGTCAAGCCATACAAGAAAATCCCCAGCTTCTTCCAGCCCTTCTGCAACAAATTGGACAAAATAATCCTCCTCTTTTGCAGGTATTTTGCATTAGAACATATTTATATACATTTTTTAAAACTTTTTTTTTATATAAAAATAATAAAAACAAAAATTTTTAAAAGAAATCTTCAAATGCATTTTCAATATTAAAATGCTCTAAAAAGTATAATAATAAAACCACCTTTTGGCAAATGTTTTTAAAAAATATTTTGTACCTCAAGTCTTCAAAGATTTATAAAGAGATATTAAAGAGGTTAGAAACATTTTAAAAAACCAAGGAGTGCTTAAAAAATTTCATTGCCATGGGAGGTGGGTAAGCTTTTTTGTCATCAGCGATGGTAATTGCTTAAAATTTCAGCTTGATTGGATAACAGAAACTTTGTCAAAATTGAGTTGAAAAATTGGCATTATATGAAGGAAGATACATGCTAGTGTTAATAGTCGAGATGGGATAAGTGAACTTTTTTTAAATAATTTTTTTTTATAGCTGAGTTTAGTAAAAGAAAATGGGTCAAAACCTGAGATACTTGATTCCACCATAAAAATAACAACAAAAACACCAGTGAAGCTAAAGAATAAAAATGATATTTTTATTGTTTAGGGGACCAGCACAATGATCAATAATATAAAGAAAATTAAAAGAAAACTTTCAATCATTTATAAATGTTTTTTCTTAAATAATATTTTTTCCCTTCCATTTAAGACATCTCACATGAATCAATTATTGGCTCTCTTTCTTTATTTTATTTCAAAATGAATATAAAATTGCAAAGAACCAGAATTAAAACCCATGTAGTTTGAGTAATAGGCACAGTTACAATCTGTAATGCACAATGTGCTATTAAATTTTTAAAAATTTTAAATTCTTGCTCAGTTAACAGAATTTTTTCTTATTTTGAAAGTTATATAATGTCAAATGTGTATGTTTTTTATATGATTTGTTTTATTAAATAGATGATCAGCCAGAATCAGGAACGCTTTGTGCAGATGTTAAATGAGCCTGATGATGGATCAGACCAGGAGGGGGGACAAGGGGCTGGGGGGACAAATCCACCACCAGGGTCAGGCTACATCTCTGTTACACCAGAAGAAAAGCAAGCAATTGATAGGGTAGGTGCCTATAACCAGTTTACACTAAAGAGAAATACACATCAAAGAATCTATTCTCCTGGGAATGCGTTACTTAAGTTCTTTCAATTCTGAACAATTTTAAGTAATACTGTTTTTAGCTTGTAACATTCAAAAAAAAATTTTTCTACACCACAATTTTGATAAGATAAAAGAACAGATTATTTTCATTTTTCTAAGTTTTGTCATCATTAAAGACATGTCCCATTTTCTTTCATTGCTTAATTGATATGTAGAATATTTACATATTTAAACTGAATAAAATTTTGTTTCAGCTATCATTTAAATTTTTTTTTATTATACCTTTTCAGTTAAAAGCCTTAGGTTTCTCAGAAGCTATGTGCATTCAAGCCTACTTTGCATGTGATAAGAATGAGGATTTAGCTGCAAACTTTTTATTGTCACAAAATGATGACGACGAACTTCCAAGTTGATTTGTTAGTGCTTTAAATTAAGAGAAAGTCTTAACAACCCTTGTGCTTATTAAAATTTGACATTTATACGGTACAGAAAAAATGTCTTACATTTTTTTCCCATGTGATGTATTTTGAATGTTGGTTACAATAGATTAGAGTTTGAAAATAATTGTTAAAATTGTTAGGTTTGCCACAGAAAAGAAGGGCTTTAACACATTTTGAAATATCAATAAATATTAACTTTTCATTTGCATATTGTTGCCAAATTATTTTCATTATCAGTTAACAAATTCAATATTAAAGCTTTACCAATGTATACATATTATATCATGTAACTTTTACGTTTTTTTCATCTGCCTATTTCTTAGATGAATTTTAATTTTTATACAGCTAATTAATAGTTTTGGTTCATTGAAATAATGCATTTGGACAAAACCTTTTTTTTTTTTTTTTAAATTTCCTTGGCATTAAATGTAAAACTATGTTTAATATCTTGAAAAATCTATTGAGTTGTGAAGATTTTATCAAAGTCTGGTTCATGATCTAAAGGATGGAACATTTGTAGCTGGCATTCTTGTGTTTCAGTTATCATTCATCATCATCATCATCATTGCATTTGTGCCTGGTTGCTTGCATTATTTTCACATTTGTTGGTGGTGAACCAGATTATGGATGTCTGAGAAAGTTGTTTTAAATGCCGGCATTAAGTTTAAGCCATAAATATATCTTGATAGCAACTCATAAAAATTAGTGAAGAACAATTCACTATTCATCAACAGTATTTATTTCACTAAACCTTGAAGGTGAACATAGTGTCAGTTTTTAAAAAAAATTATATAACGACGCTCATTAGCATTTGTTGTTAGGGTTTTTTAAATATTTTAGCCTGTTAACGCAATAAAAAGAAATTAAAGTATAAACCAATGTTCTTAAGCCTTTTTTTATATTCCTTAATGAAAATAGTTTCATAAAATATAGTTGTAAGGGCTAAATTTATCAAGAGCATTTATTTTATGAAAGAAAAAAACAGGATAATCCTGTTATCAAATTAAATATTGCCCATTGATTGAAAAAGTAAGGAATAGTTAACACGGAAAAGTCATTATCAAAAATTTTATTTTAAAAAACATTAATATTATTTTCCTGTAATGTTTAGTCAACAGTTAAATTTAGGTGGTTCTTAATGGTATTAAATCCGATTATTTAAAAAAATTTAATTGCATACTAATAATATGCATCATTATTAGAAGCCAGTATTGCTATGTCAGTCTTCCTATTTTACTATAAAAGAAAATCATTATATTTTAATAGGTAGTTGGAAATATACACTTTACTAGTGATTAATTCCTTTTTATTTTTATGATTCTTAATACTTGTATCTACTATCAGTTTAACATTAACTTATCTAAATGTTCAGGGTAATTAAAGCTGATTTAAAGAATACCTTTATTCATTTGGTAAGTTCTGCATGATAATGCTTTTTAGAGGTGTCTCATTTTCAGAAACACAACCAGTGTCCCCAGTTTTAATCAGAAAAAAATATCTTTCGTATAATATTTTTGTTTTTTTAAGTGTTTCCTTGATTAGTTATGATTACCAAGGAAGTGTGCTTTGAACTAAAAAAAAATTGAAGTATTTAAGTGCTGAAACAAATTGTTTTTGAAGGATCAGTATAAGTAGTTAGGTTGTCTATAGGTTCTTTGTTTATTTTTCATGCATTACAACAACCCCCCCACCTCCCAACAAGCTGTATTCTAAGGGAATGCATCTTTAACATTTTCATGACTTTGTTCTCAAACCTGTCAAGTTTCATTTGTATTATGTTCTGAATTCTTGTTTCTCTTGCTTTAATTGCCATAATACAAGAGTAAAAAACCCAATAAACTATCTGGACTTTTCTCCTATCATTGTCCATTTGTTTTTTGAGGTGTCAATGGAAGGCTGCTGTCACTCGTTGACAACTGAGAAACAAAGTAATTATTTAACAGACTCATCATAAAGCAAAATCAAATAGTTTTTTTTTTCCAAAGATTACACAATTTATTACACATCCTACTTGTATAAATTATAAAAAGTACTTTTGTAAACATAACGTAAAAGAAAAAAAGAAGAAATGCTCATTAAATACCGTACCATATTTATCTACATCAAATGAACTATACAAAGATGTGAGGTGAATGTCTCTCAGAAATGTAATTTAACATCATATAAAATATTAACAAAAGCAATGTTTTGAAAACAACAATGCCGATAGCCAAAGCACTAAGCATTTTAAACAAGCAAAAATTACAAATTCTAAAGAGGGAAGAATGGTCCATATACAACCCATGTCAAAGATTAACAAGCATGCATCTTCTCCATTTAAGAGACAGTGATATTGTCATTTTTGCATGAGCTATGCACTTCTAGAACTGTGAACTCAGCTGCTCCTAAACAAATATTAATGATACACATAATAATTATTTATAAATTTAAATACATAACATCAAAAATCTTATACAGTTCTTGAAGATTTTTCAAAGGGCATTATATTTGAATAATACACACCTGTCTTTAGTTTTATTGTTGAAAAAAAATAAATAAATGTATATCATAATTTACATGACTTTCTTTGAATCTACAATTAATACAAATACTGTCCAAAATAATAATAACTCATTCTAGTCCAAGCCTGTCCTAAATAATATAATTTCCTACAAAATTTCTGTAGGTACAATTACCATAGATTTTAAGCATCAAAATATGGAATTGGGAATAATAAAGTCAAATATAAAGGTCTTTTATGATTAAAATAATTTTTTACCTAAGTGGTAAATCTTTAGTATTAGTTATAATGTGTTATCTTGGATAGTTATAATTCAATTCAATAGTTACTATTTTATAAAAAATGTATCTAATAAAACTGATACTACATGCATTTTGAATTAAAATTTGAAGATATTGCAACAAATCTCTAAAACGGGAATTTATTACAATTAATTTTTTTTAAACAGTTTTTCTTATTTTGTTTAAAGATGTTTTTTTTTATTTTGAGTAGCTATCATGCAAATTGAAAAAATAGTCATTTATGTTTTTAAGCCCATGCTTTTAAATAATATTTTTTAAAGGAAACAAGTATTTTCTGCTTTAAATAAACAGTATTTTTTTTAAATAAGCGACTTCACCACAATTATTAAATTTTTAAAAATAAATATTTATTACCCACTTCCTTAATTGGGATATATTCATTCCTTTACAAACTATAAACATCAGTTCTTGTATGCTTGTAAATGCAAATAATTTGTAAATAATATGGTATGGTTTATTTACAGATCTTGTTCGTAGCTTCAGCAATTTTTACAATTTGTACTTTCAACTATGATATATTTATAATATTATATTTGCTGCCAACTTGAAAATATGGGTGCAATGATTTAGCTTATGTTTTTTAAAAGCTAAAAAGTTAATTTTTGTAAAATTAGAGATAAAAAAAAGAATTTAAAAAAAACCAGTCAAATTATGATAAAATTTGATCAGCATTAGATGATATAAAATATCAATGTTATGAATTAAAATTCCTTTCAGATGCTTAAACAAAAATAATTTTCTACACTTAGTAGCAAGATGGAATAAAAAAAAACAACTACAGGTAGGTTGACATGAATGACACACCATCTATATATTGCAGTATTTCATAGCTAAAATCAAAACTATTATCAAGAGAAAAAGTGCCATCTGTAACTGATGCCACTCATCTAAGGGTGTAGTGACTCAGAGGCGTCACTAGGCTTGGTGTCACCCCTTGTGATGGTGTCACCCGGGGTGCCCTGCCCCCACCACACCCCCCTAGTGACGCCACTGTAGTGACTGATATAAATAAGGGATAAACAATTGATATATTTAATTTTATTGTGCATGTATTTCTAACAAAATATGCATGTTCATCAACATTGAATTTAATTCATTATTTTAACTTAGTTATTTTCATAAAGGTTATCTGTAATCCTTCAATCTCGCTGTTATATTTGAGATAACTAAATGCATCTCCTTAAATATTTTTGTGTGGGTATTATAAATCAAGATAAATAATTCTTCACAGCAATTTGCCATTGGTTTAAAAAAAATTAAATGTAGGGGAAATTTCAATTTAAATATGTTTCATTTTGTTTCTTCTCTTTTCAAAGAAAAAAGGGTTTTACATAATTTATGAAATTCACAACCTTAGAAAAATCACAGAGGCTGGGAACAAGACAAAGACAATTTACTTTGAGACAGAGTTGATAAGCAAACATAAATTATTTACATAACAAGCTGTGATAATTTATTTGAAACAAAAGAAAATTTCATATTTAAACTAATGGATATTAATTTTTCATGCTATACATTTTTGTGCAAACATTGATATTTTTATGCAGAGGCTTAACAATTACTCAAACAGGCAAAATTTAATCTAATCCCTAAAAACCAAAAAATCTGTTAAAATGGTGAATTTGATACATTTTGAACAAACTAATCTGAAATCTCTAAGGCTTAATAATATTATTTTAATATCTCATTGGTCAGTAATTGTAGTTTCAAAAACATTTAAACTACTATAAATAAATCCATAGCACTAGAGCAGATTGTCATTGACTACTTGCCTCAAAATTCAAATTAAATGCAATCACTATAAGTCACTCACACAAAACATTGCTGTACAGAACTGATGAACAGCAGTAAGAAAACATGTGAATCAGCAAAAGAAATAAATTTATAATATTCTATTTTACAAATTGGTATTGCTATTCTTGGCATAAAACATTTATTATATTATAAATAAATATAAAATCTGTTATGGTTTATATGTTTTTCTACATACATTTAGTTAGATAAGTAGATCTATTTCATAAAACAAGAAAGCTGTTCTTTTTTAAAAATAATATTGTTTCAAGCTATTACTTAAGGTATAATTTTATTTTTTTTAAAACACATTTTTTTAGATAGCCATTAACTGTTAAATATTTCACTATTTCAAATTAAAAAATTAAACCATTCAGAGATATAAAAAATCTTTGAATATCATACAAAGTATTGTAAATTTAAAAACCTAAATAGGAATTAGTTTTAATGGTAATTTAAAAGGCATTAAAATTATCATTTAATAAAATTCTGGGTATCTAAATTTTTTTTAAACATTTTAGAATCGATAACAAGAATGCTCTTGATTTATTACATAATATATAATGAAAAAGAAGAAAAATGGCATCACAGACATTTAGTCACAACTCTTATTTTAAAAATTGAAATAACTACAATAGATATATGCTCATTTAAAATTTTTATTTTAATAGTTTAAACTAAATAACTATTAACGCAATCTAATCATTTTACAAAATTAATTTGAAAATTCATATTTGAAAATTTTTTATTTTTAAAGAGGTTATCTTCATAAATTTGTGTTTTCATCATATTAATATCAATTTTTGATAATTTGTTATCTCTGCTGCTAAAAAAATAAAGAAGATCTTTTTAATTACTTCAACATTTCAATAAGCTTTTTAATCAAATTATTCTTTTTTTCTTGTGTGATTGCACACACAAAATACGCACTACAATGTCATTGCAAAGCATAACACATATTTGTTTCCTCTTTGTTATTTGCTTTAATGGGAACCAATATAGCCGAGGGATTTTAAAATAGGACTTGATGGGCTGATTCATTTCTTTCCAAATCAAATTTAAGATAACAAGGTTCTGAAAGTTTTTATAAGAAAAATGTATATTTTGCACCAAATAGATTTAAAATTAATTTTGAGAAGGAAAAAAACCATTTTAGCTCTAATTAAAAGCATGGTACAATTTGATTACACAACATACATGTAAAAATTAGTAAGACTTCAGAATTATTTTAATATTATAAATTAAATGTTCCATTATTTTATTTGAAAAGATTTTTCCCTAATATTTATTAACGTTTGAATAATGCATGTGTTGCTTTGGTTGTGGGGAGGGGGTATTGGTTTTGGTTGTTTCTATAAAAGGAGGGTATAAACATTGACATGAGTAGAGTGACCTTTAAAACCCAGAGCTTAGTGCATTAAATATAAAATGGGAAAACTTTTCCTTCATACTGAACAATTACTTAATAAAACATTTTAAAAAAAAAAAAACAGTTCACATTTTCTAAAATTAAAATAACAACAATTTGTGTTAGGTATCTATGGCCTGTCAAACAGCATAAGGTTTTAATAATAATAATACAATAACCTATATGTTAAAAAAAGTTGTAAAAATCTGTTTTAAAATAAATTTAAAACTAGAAATTTTGTGAGCTTTATTCAAATCTCTTTCACAAAAAATTAATTACCACCTCTAGCTGATAACATTCACATCAGTCAATGAAATGTCCAAAGGCAAACCTTAGTCTACTTAGTAAATAAAAATTGAAGTTTGAATTTAAAAAATCAAACTAGCTATGATCATAACAAAATCCCAATCAAAATCAAATATTATTTAAATTTATTTATTTTTAAAAATACATTTTAAAAATAATTACCGAAATGTTGTGAAATAGAATCGTTAAAATATTAACCAATCATCTTTATAGCAGAAATCATTTTAATTATGAAAAGAAAAGTAAAAAAAAATTGACAGACAATAAAAAACAAAAAACTATTTACAGGACAAGGGCTAGTATTAGCATATACTTATGACAACCCAAATACAAAGTACAGGCAATAGATGTAAACAACTTGAATTCATAAATTAGAAGCTCACAGCTATGGCCAGCAATTGCATTTTTTTTTTTACAAAATGTCATTCATATTTAAAATGTCTACAATAAAAAAAAAAACAATTTGTAATCGTTGTTATTCAAAATACCTTCAGAACAGATTGTCTCTACCTTACTTTTCTTTTCACTTAAATTTAACTATTTGTATGTTTTTAAAAAATAGCAAATCAATGATTTTTAAAAAGTCAGAATCATTTACATTATTTTTGAACATGGTCTTGTTGATTGATTTTAAAAAATTTCATTCAGAGACTATTCCATATTTTAGTCTGTTGGAAAGGAAGATTAATTCATTTTGTTAGTATGTAAGTAAAATCCAATAAAATTTTATTTTATTAAAAATAAATTTAAATAATCCTATTTCAGTCCATGGCCCACTATGGGGCATGTGAAGTAGTGTTCACAAGTTTCATTAAGCCACCACTAACAAGCATGGGATTGTGTGGCTAGCACAATTCCCCGAACTTGTGACTCTCTTTTGCCTCAGTTCAACAGTCCAGCGCGCTACCAAGCTAGACCACCGCGCCACAGGGAACAGTTTAATCTTATTAGATTTTTTAAAATAAAAAAAACAAAATCTAGGTAAAAGGCAGAGAAGCACAATTAAATAGTTTTGTCTATTAAAAATAAAGCAAATTCTTAATTATTCTACAATCAAGACAGCAGAGATGATGAAGATAGTTTGGGGAGATGCTTTAAGATTTGACACACTAAATTGTGAAAAATTTGATAAGATTCTAGTTGGTAGCCAACGTCATTGTCTGTTTGATGAAGGTTCTCCTCCGCTTCCATCTCCACCAAGAGACTTGGTTATGTCATCCCTAGAATTTCTGTCAGTCATCTGAGTTGGTTGATGAGGTGAATCCCCAGTTTCTACTGAAATAATTGTATCAGCTGTTGGTGATTTTGAAGTACCTGTGCCTGGTAATGAATATTATGTTTTGTATTATCTAAAAAAGAAATATATATACAATGGAATAGTTTTAAAATACATTTTAAGAAAAACGACAATTTTGTAAGATCCAAATTTTTATATCAAGATTTAATATTGAAATCTAAATACTATTTTTTAAATTATATTGATGATTATACAAAGGTTTGTGTAATGGAATACTAGTTGAGCATGAAAATTAAGTTTGAAAATGTCTACACAGAATGTATTAATTAAAATTTAAATGAACATAAAAGTATAATGATTTCTATTAATACATCTCTAACCAGCATTTAAGCTTTTAATTGTGTGAGTATTTAGAATGCCAACTAGGCCTCCATTATATACTTACTATTGCTACCTTCATAGTCCCATATCTCAAGTAGATATCTAAGCACTTCAATATGCTTTCTGAAATCCAGTAGAGGATCAGGTGTTGAGCTTGGAGCTGGGCAAAGAAGCACTGGTCCAAAACATATTGCCAGGTTGTCTATTGGCATCTTGTTTTTATCACTGTGTGCAGCTACTCTACGCAGATGATTCAGGAGCAGTGCCATTGTGTCCTGAGGGATTTAAAACAAGAATTGGGGTACTTCTTTACAAAAGCCTAATGGTTATAATTAATAATGAATTGTCTCATCTGCGTGATATATATGTGAATAAAACTAAAGATAAATTTAATTAAATCAATTTTTTTTTCTCTCTTGAATTTTAACTTAAAAGTCTTATTAATAAGATGTCATTAGAGAAATTAATGAAATTCAAAATATTCTAACAAAGATATTTGTAAGTTATTATTACAATTTGTAAACAATCATAATTTATTTCTAACAGAAGTTTGTATTTTTGTGGTCATAATAATCTTTTCCATTCAAGCCAACTGTCAACTGAATAATTGTATTCATTTAAATAATTGAAAGGTGGGACAAATGATGTTTATGTTTGTTGCCTCCTGAAAATTGAGTGTCCCCATCCAAATATAACTCCTTAGTTAACCCAACCCAACAGATTGTTAATAAAATGTCTTTTTTTATAGTAAAGTGTGGGGCCGCGGTGGTCGAGTGGCAAGCGCGCTCGACTGGCGTACCGATGGTCACGAGTTCGAATCCATGGGAAGCCAGGGATTCGTTCCCGGGGCCTAGGGCGTCCCCGAGTTCCACCCAGCTCCAAATGCGTGGAACCCTTAGCCGTGGCATGTGAATGCTGCATCACTTGCCAAAACAACTGCTGCCTTGCAGATGGTCTTGGCTGACTAAAGGCAATGGAAGCAAATCCAGAAAATACAGCAGGCTGAAGTCGGAGACCACGGGCCAATTGGCGCAAAACTCGTGGCACGCAAAACTCAATATTCAATATTGAGAACGAAGAAGAAGAATAGTAAAGTGTAAAGTATATTTCAGGGGTAGGTCAGCCAGGGATGACTGGAGAAAGGCCACGATCCATTATCAATTGTTTTTCTGAACATTTCTGAACTCTATCCTAAATTATCCAGGAATAACAATTGCTTATTTTCCGCCAACCTAAAAATATCAGGTGCCAGCACTGTGATCCGCATATTTAAGACATTAACATGACTTTTCCTGCTCTAGAGAAAAAAGAATGCCTTTAAAGAGGCATAAGAAACATGGTTGAAATTTAGAATATAGTTAGAGCTCATAGAATCATTATCTGAAAAGATGTCCTTATATCCAATAGGGCTGGTGATTGGCAACTTTTAATTTTCACAACATCCCAGATGGAAAATCACAGAGTATATATGCATTAAAATGATACAAAACAATGGTATATTTTAAAAACCTGATTGGCAGATGGAAGGCACTCTAAAATACTGAGCATGAGTTTGGCACTGCCTTCAGGGTCACATGGCAGGCGTACACTTAAAGCATCCAAGAGCATCTGATAGAGGGCATTGGTGAACAAAGGTTCAGGCAATTCCCGCAGGTAGTCCTTTAATACACCTAAGTTATAGTGTAAGAAACAAATTAATTTTTTTAAAATTAATAATATTTAAGATGTTACAGAGAAAATCAGAGAACAACATTATGTTGGAAAGGGACAAAAAATCATTGTGCTGCAAAAATCTTAATTTTGATCAGGCTAAATATGGTGAGATATCAGATTAACTAATATTTTAATATTTAATTAGAAGGTTTAATTTATCAATCGTGTCTTAAACCATGGATAAACAGATGGTCTTAGTATTTATTTAAATTGTCCCTTTTCTTTTTTAGTTATCAATCTATATGTATTTCCTAGAAGGCCTATTCCTTTTTTTGAAGACAACATTTTTCAAATTGTTTAAATTTCTTTTGTTGTGATTATTTAAAAAATATTAAATATTAATGGATTTATAAAGATATTTGGGTAAAAGTGGAAAAGATACTATCAGAAGAAACTGAAATGACATATTTTTATTATGCTTTTTACTGAAACTTAGGCCGACCCCCCAAAAATAGAACTGATAATATATATTTATAATGTTTACCTGTTATAACATGTATATCTGAGACATTCTCTGGTGAAAGGTCAACAGCCTGAGCATTGGTCTCAAAGGCTTCTCTCAACATGGTTTTTCTCCGCGCACTGCCACACAATCGGTAAATCCCTACAGTTTCCAGTCCACGCCTCTCGACCTCAAGAACACATTTGTGAACCAGCAGTGGCACGTTTAACCCAGAACTCTCTCTGAGAATGATTGTCTCCAGCTCTGCCCCAAACAGAGCATTCTTCTTGATGGAAGGTAGGCGCTGCAAGGAAATAGCTGGTTCCTTGTAGAGGAGAGTTACAAATAATATTCCTTTAGGCTCCAGTTTGATGGCCACGTACCTCTTGTGGCCGCTCTGGACGTAGCTGGGAAGAAGGATGGATCCGTGAAAACAGAGACGGTGCTTGTAGTTCGGGTCCCAGTGGTATATAAGAAAACTGACTTCTTTAGAGTCTTCTAGGTCAATGTCAAAGGCTTCGTCCCAATCAAAGTTGATGGCCCCGGTTCTGATCATGGTCCGCGCTTTGTTCAGCGAGTCCACCGCCACCACACAGTACAGATCTCGTAAACTAGTTTTGGAAGATTTCAGACCTTGTCCAGACATAATGTGAATACTGAGGAGTCCGTCCAGTCCGCCGGACCTGGTGAGCTCCACGCGTTTTCTCATGTCTGCCTTGTAGGGCTCAAACTCGCTGTAAGGGATATGCAAGGGTTTACGGGTGAGATGAAGATCGCGCAGCCTACCGGCGCCCGAACGTGATGGTGAGGGGTCGCCATGTTTTGGGAGTGGCATGGAAGTCTGTGAGGTAGATATGGGCAGGCCGCCAGCCAGCGACAAGCCCCCGACACCACCAATGGCACCTCCACCAGAGGCTGCAGCCCTGCTAGACAGTTCGGGGTGGGATTCATGCTGGTAGGTGCTGTAGAGGAACGGGGGCGTGTCGGCACTCGGAAGGCGGGGCAGGCGCGGCGGCAAAGCTGGTGTTTGAGTTGAAGCCGCCCGTCTGATGGGGACTGGAGAACCTTGACCAGACAGGGATTGGCATCCGTATTCATCTCCCGACAAGCTGTCAGCTCTCGACAGTGGAATCTGTCCAGGTCCTGAAAGGACAAAAAAGATTATTACCAATTTTGAAGTTGTGACATTTGTCAGGTCTTCAACATACACTAGACTCATCATAAAATTGACCATTAAAATCGTGAGGTTTTTCCGTTCAATTTTTAGCACATTACAAATATTAACCCTGGGTTTAAACAGACATCACGTGATGTAGTAGAAAAATATTAGGGGTTAATGAAGTTTCAAACTGTACATGGTAAAAAAACATTTGTCAAGTCAAAGCTTTGAATTTGAGAACTTGCCGAAAGCTCAGACACCACGGAGATCAGAGCTAAACTCATCAGCTGTATATATAGTTAATGATCTTCCGGATAACGTGGAGGAAATCCACCTGTATGACCATCTTACGTTTAATTAACCTTTTTTCGTCGAAAAAGTTATTATATATATGAAATTCAAGTAATTTGTGGTGAGTGGGGACGGGATGGGGAGGGGCGGTGGGGAGGGGGATAATAATATTTAAAAGGTTTTCTTTGAAATATTTGACAAATAGTCACTACTCAAAAATGACTTTAAAAATTACAAATTGATAGTGGCCTGTGTAATTTGTAACTTTGTTTCAACCCATGTTTTTTGAGATTACGTCAAGTAGTATCAGTATGAAAAAAATGACTTGGTTCACGTTTCAATTTAAATAGACCATCTGCATGCAGCCAGTAGGGTACGCCCGGGGGACAACTTATACAATTGTCGCTCCTCCCTCACTGTTTATTAGGCTACCATTGTTTACTTAGTAATTGTAACGCCGTAATCCTAATTTTGACACGCCCCTACCTCTGCGCCCTGGGACACATGCACCCCGCCCCCCATCGCTACGCCCCTAATCGCCGGTTCGGCTCACTCATCTAATGCACCTGGAAGTTTCATAATAATAAATTCAAATAGCCTTTTATGAATATCTGACTATCCAATAAATTGTATACTTAGTGAATCATTGGAAGACAGGTGAAACCCATTAATCTATAAATATGAGTTTATTGATTAAATAATCTCCCCGGTTAACGGATCACGGATTGTATTTTGAACCCATGTCCATGTTAAATGATTGTTAACGTGAAAACCGGCATGGGCATGAGTCATGGGCCCTGTGTTGTGCGCAGATATCAGATCGTTCAAATAGAAAGTTAGCCATTGTGCAGACTTCCAATTTGATGAGCATCAAAACATGTAATAGTGGTTTTAGGCACAGTAAAGTATGTAAATGAAGAACCTGGAAATAACGCAATCTCTGACACACGCATGAACGCCACGGACCAGAAGGGGTGGGGAAGAGAAGAAAATCTGGGGTCCTGAGGTTCCGATGCCAAAGTTTGGGACAGGGTGCAGGGTGGGACTAAAAAGCCGCTCCTATTATAAATACAATATTTTTTTAATTGTGACATAATGTTTTAAAAAATTTTTTTGTTATGCCTGAATAAACTATGAGTAGAGAAGTATTAGCCAATGTAAACAGATAATTTAAGGGGAACCTTTATTAATTAAAAAAAAATTAAAACTCAATTAAAAATATATAATAAATTTACCTTTCGGAAAGAAATATTAAATGCTATACTTTATTGCTCTAATAACAGGCTTTTAAAAAAAGTAATTACCCTGGATTTTAAATTTTGATCCCAGCCTGGTGGATTTTATATCTGCGGGGGTCATTTTGCTCACATTTTGTGACGGTAAATTAGTCGTAGAGAGTTGTGCAATAGATATATTGTAAGTTGGCGTACCAAGAAGATGGGGATTAAACTTTTTAAATTCTCGATTGGTGTTGTTGAATTGGGGCATAGCCTCAGCGGTGGTACAATATTAAAACCCAGACCGTAACACACACTGATTTCAGTAAATTTAAACATGTTATCTTAAGAAATGTTTTGAAATAAAATAAATTTAAAATTAAAAAAAAACAACACAATTTTCTTTAATAAAGCACATTTGTTCAAGATACGAAGTTTTTCATGACTCTCAGATTACATAATATGTTAAATGACAATAACTGCTCGAATATTCGAATATGTAAAGAGCTCTTCACATGCATCAAGCTTCGTTAATGATTTAATATATCGCGTGAAAAGTTCCAGAGGCAAATGTTCTTCGAATAAAGTTCAAGACAAAAACGACAGTTTTTAACATTCAACAAATACCAAAGTCTTTCCCAAAGAGCGATGTGGATGAATGTAACAGTGTATAAACAAAGTGCCCAAATTTGTAAATCTTACTGGCACTGATCTGCCCAATCATTCAAATAGAAAGTTAGCCACTTAAATTCTTTTTAAAGTCATCAGCCTTGACGCTTATAAGTTGATTCCACTGAAAGTCTTTGAATTCTTTAAATATGTTGTTTCCAGTTTATGTTCCATGCATGCTGCAAACGTATCCCAAGTTTTCTGCAACAGGTATCTTAGAATAAAAGCTGGCACCACGAATGAACAATAAACAATAATATAGATTAAGATTTAAAATACAGTGAAATCTCTCATTACGAGTACCTCTCATAACGATTATTTCGCGCAAAAACATGTCAAGTAGTTGCTCCCTTAACGAGCGACATTTCGTATAACGAGTTACGCAGAAAGGGGAAGTCCCTTTACCCCGACATTCATTTGTGAGCCGGGACCTCCGAGCCAGGACCTCCGAGCCAGGACCTCCGAGCCGGGACCTCCGGGCCGGGACCTACACGCCGGGACCTCTGGGCCGGGACCTACGAGCCAGGACCCCCGAGCCGGGACCTACGAGCCGGGACCTCCACGCAGAGACCTCCGCGCCGATGCATTATTTTTTGTTTAGCACTCGGTCTGTTAGCGTATTGTTTTGGTATGTGATCACCCGTTTTTCTTTTAATTTTGTATTCAATTAGTAATCGTAACTGTTTTATGTGCAAAGTGTATTAACCTATGCTAAAATGTCTTCGAAGAAAAAAATCACAAGAAGAAACAAAGATAACTTAATACAACCCTCAGATAGACATAAGGATAAAAACACCTTTCTTATTCCGTATGCAAGAACAGAACGCATACACATTTTCATTTTTCCCGTCCGGAATTCGAGCGTGTGTTGCCTAAAGAAACAAAGAAAACCAACACTTTATCAACATATAAAACTCTGAAAAGAATGCATGACTATTCACAAAACATAGACACGCGTAGGACGCAATAATCTTCTGTATATTAAAAAAAAAAAGTGGCGTTTGTAAAAGATAAGATAAGACAATGATAAGAGAGAAAAAATAAAACTGTTGAAATGAAACGTAAAATAATTGAAAAGCAAGAACATGGTGTGAGCGTGGCTCATCTAGTGGGCACAAAAAAATCAGTCAACATCAACGATCTGCAATATTCTCAAAAGCAAAACCAAAATTAAGGAGATTGAATCTTCAAAGAGAGTGTCAAGATTGTCTACGAAACTGTTACGACACATTTTCGTCAAATTTTGAAGCGTCGGCCACAAAAAAGTCTTTAGTTTTCTAGTTAAAGAGAATTAATTGTTGGTCATAAATTCATATTTTTATGTGCGCTTTTTTGTTTCAAATCGGAATTGTATTCCAAGTTATCTTATCTTATCTTATCTATTACAGACGCTCCTCTATACAGAAGATTATTGCGTCCTACGCTTATATATGGTTTGTGTTTAGTCCTGCATTCTTATTAGAGTTTTAAATGTTGATAAAGTGTTGGCTTTCCTGGTTTCTTCAGGCAACTCTTGTAACAATACATAAGTCATTTTATTTGAATAAATGTTGTTGTTTTTTTTTTAACGAGCATTTTTTTTCACCATTGAACGCATTGTTCTATTTTCATTGATTTGTATGTTGAAAAATTGTTTCGTTTGACGAGTGTTTCGCTTAACGAATCAGATTCTGGAACGAATTATGCTAGTTTTGAGAGTTTCCACTGTATATGAATGTAAGGTCTATGGCATCCACCCTACATCATATTATTTATAACACAGCATTTAAATTTTAAATGCATCACAACTTGTGTTAAAAAAAATTGTAACAAGAAATCTCAAGCACCCTCAGCAGGCCTCAAGAAATAGGAAATGAAAGACTGGATCCTCCCCGCGTAGTTTGGCAAGCCCTGATATGAAGATAGCGTTTCCTTTTGCCCCCAAATGACTTTAAATAAAAAAAAAAAAAAAAAAAAAAGTATTTCCATTTGACACAAACCATTGAAAACCTTCATACACATAGTTATGACTCAAGTCAGTCGCGTGAATTTGTTAGTCATGCTTATACCTTTCTGCCATCCATGTTCTTGTTCGCTGCGATACCATCCATATTCGTTTGAACTTACAATGACTCAGTAGCCCAGATTGCACGTGAGATAACATGACATTCAAATGCTTGCTGGAAAATGAATTATTTACTAACACGCGGGAGACAGCGCCTTTATTTGCAGCAATTTATGGTATGCACTACTGACATAAAGTTGTCAATAACCTATCGACTTGTTCGTGCCTCAATGGCACTGAGCATTTTATTTTCCGCGCCACATTCACGCGGTTACCAAAGCTAAAAAAAAATTAGTGGAGGGCAAATGATCCCCGTTCAAGGAGTTATAATAACTAATACTACACATGACCCGCGGCGTAGCATACGCCGCAGACATGCTTATAGATGGTGCAAAGAAATGAGGAAAGAACAGACAGAAACAGCAGCATGAAGAAATGAGAACAATGCGAGTGAGCGTCGGGTTAAGACCACTGACAACAAGCAAGCATTGTTGAGCTACCTGACCCACCTAGGCTCGCCAATCATAAACTGTGATTGTTCGACCCTAGCGAGGGTCATTCGTCATACTTCTTTGCCTTTGACTTATGCATGTTCTTATTTATGGCAAAATACGAATATAGATTTTTTGTTAGTCCATATTTTTATTGGGGAGTAAAGTTTAAAAAATATTTAATAGACTCTTTTGGACAGAGGTCTGATGACGCATGCAGTATCTGTACAACTCACACAGTCAAGCGAATATTTCCTCGCTAAAACCACTATTGTCTCCAAGAAAATGGATCCTTTGATAAACCATTGCAAACGTTAAAAGTTATAGTAATTTAAAAAAGTTAAAAATTATTGACAATGTGCTATATTTGAACGAAGCTTTTATACGAATATTGGTGATAGCAAAGCTATTAACAAATATCAATTTACTAACAAAAAAATTCAAATCAATATTATTAGGGGGATAAAAGCACAGTGAAACAAAAGGATAAAGTAAAAACGTAAACATAGTGACTAGTGAAGCAGACGCACACAGGGGAAAAATCGTTCTTATTAAAGACTCAATTTTCCAATGTAGGCATAAACAGTTTTATTATTCGTTAAAAGTAACGTAGATTTCTTAAATGAAATTCTTGAAATTCCAAAGATAATCATTTATTTAACACTGCTGACACAAAGAACACCAAGAAACGGAAAGGGGAGACGAAAAAATATTTGCTTCGGCTCCGAATTCGGTGAACAAAACAGGCAGAGCTACAAAGGTCTCTTATTTAAACAATGTTCTGGCACCTAATTTTATAGCCATAGTGTCTTATTGTTCAATAAAGAAAAAAAAAGAAACAAAGAAAAAGAAGGAATCTTCTACAAACTTATTATAAGGACCTTTAAGTTTAAGAAACAATGCGAAAATTACTTTTGGTTGTTTATTTTACTAGGATAGAAATGGATTGTCTGACAGATAAAATAACAAAAGATAAATAAACAAGGTGTTACGTTTCTAATCCATTATTAGAACTGCCAAGTATTAAGTTTCAACTTGTTCAACTAGAACAGCATAGAATTACGTTACTCTTCTACTTATCCTAAACAAACTGCCAAGATTTTGAATCCTACAGTATGGACAGTTAGCTATTATCTGTATAAAAGAATATGAAAAAATGCGTGCCCGAGATAAAAAAAAAGGTCCTAGCAGAATCATCAAAGGACCCTAACCCTGTGGTACTACGATAACAATAATGGGTTCCTTGGTGTTGAGGGGAGAGGAGGATGGGAACCTATAGGTACGCGATCCCATTTTCTGTGAGGACGAGACAGGATAGTGGTCAGACGCTCATTTTTGAAGATAGCCGATGAGGATGTAATCCCCTTAATGGCAACGCCTCTGTCGGGCGCCTCGCTACTCTCGCACGATACAAACTATTGACACGAGTCCAGTCTCGTCACGCGCGTGCGTTGGCGCCGAAGAAGCAGACGGGCGTGAGGGCTCAGGCCCCGCTAGTCAAAAGTTTTTTCAACTCTGCACGTCCGTGAAAAGGGAAGGGAACTGTGTCCGAGTTCAGCAAACACAAGGTGTTTGGTACTAATGTTTGTCAACAAAAAACATGTGACATGTCAAGTAATTGAAAGTGGATACTGCGATAGAAGTTTTCAGTGACGAAAAATTTCAACGCTTATTCTCGTCGTATAAGTTATTCATTTTGATTGATTGTTTTCGTTTTGTTTTTTTGTTTTGTTTTTTGTTTTTTGTTTTTGTTGCTTTTTTTAGTGGGAGGGGGGGGGGTGGGAAGGCGCGTGACGCTTAACCCCTTTTCTTTTTTTTTCTTTTTTTTTTAAGTCAATAGTAAATAAAGTTCAACGAAAATCAAAATAGAATTTGGAAAAATAGTTTTTTTCTCATTGCTTAACTGCATCCTTCGATTATTTACATGTTTGTTGGCCTATTCTCACCCACTAATTATTTACATGTGTGTATTCTCGCACACCGATAACTTAAATGTGTGTATTCTCACCTTAAAATTACTCACATGTGTATATTCTCACCCTCCAATTACTTACATATGTGTATTCTCACCCACCGATTTCTTACATGTGTGTATTCTACCCTCCGATTACTTACATGTGTGTATTCTCACCCTCCGATTACTAACATATGTGTATTCTCACACACCAATTACTTACATGATTACATGAGTGTATTCTCACACACCGATTTCTTACATGTGTGTATTCTCACACACCGACTACTTACATGTGTGTATTCTCACACACCGATTACTCGCATGCATGTATTCACACCCTCCGATTACTAACACGTGTGTATTCTCACACACCGATTACCCGCATGTACGCTACGATGCGCCTAACCATTTGTTGTGGTTCTGTTCAACTATGGAGCAATAAATCCTCGACCATTATACTGGCAATAATTGGCACTTGTTCCACCACCGCATCGATTCAACGCGGGGACCTGAGATAACACTACCAATCATGCATTTATTGACATGGGAGTCAACGTGTACATGCGTGTCTGTGTGCGTGGGACGCTGAATGGATGCGTGTGCGCGCGATGCATCCATCTGTGCCATTGTTGTGCACTATACCTTCGTGGGTTCAGTGCAGTGTCGTGTGTGAGTGAGTGCATCTGTGGGAACGGACACACAGCCGCGTGCATTTAATCTCGTTCCGGGGAGACATTAGACACTATAAGTATAGACGAGTTCGAAATAGATTCATGATTCTGTTTAAGATAAAGATAGATAGATAGATAGATAGATAGATAGATAGATAGATAGATAGATAGATAGATAGATAGATAGATAGATAGATAGATAGATAGAGAGAGAGAGAGAGAGAGAGAGAGAGAGAGAGAGAGGAGTTTATGTGTGTACGTACGTACTTAAATACAAAATACACCATTCTAGATCAGAGGGACGTCACCGTAAATCATTTCCTCAGAAACAGAATGGAAAACACACCGATATAAAACACCAATGTTTGTAGGGTTGTCTTTAGAAAACGCGCCGATATGAGGCACCAATATTTTTAGAGCCATTCATAGAATAAGCAGCTGTACAAGACAACGATGTTTTAGAGTAGTTGTAGATAATGGATCACTAATATCACAGACGATATTGGAGTGATATCATTGACACAAGAAACAATACTTCAGAGGACATTATTTTATGGAGGAAAATCTGAGTTTCATAAAATTTGAAATCTCTTTAAATTAAAGAGATCACCACAGTTAGTGCCACAAGATGTGTTTAATTAATAAAGACAAAATAAAGTAACGTAAAGTCCCCTTTCAGATTCAGACCATGATGGCCTTTGGGGCAAGTCAAGCAGCTTTCACGGGTTGTTGTAGCTACGGCATACGCGGAGATAGTGTGCTCCCGTCGCATTTCTTTACCACAACTAATGTTTAAGTGCTCATTATGAGCTGGATGGACTCAGGGATGCCCTTAGCCACTGAAATGGGTCACCGCCTTTACCGTGATTCGAACCCATGACTCTCAGTACGCCAGTGGAGCGCGCTCTCGCTCTACCACCACGCCCCGTAAAAACACAGAACTAGAATGTTCCTAGATAAGTACTGATTTATGGATTCTTGTTCATTTTTTTTACAATTCTTTAGCAAAAATATATACATTACCAGACAAAACAAAACAAAGTCTGAATTCTAGGCCCAGGGCCTAGGGCAACATGAAAATTAAATACTGAACATGACGGTACAGCGTTTAGAGCAAAAAAAATGTATTTAAAAAAAAAAAGCTTTTTACACAATGAGGCTACACGGCTCCTGGCTCCTAATGTATTCAGAAATTTCACAATATTTAATCTGGAAGCCATCACACAACCACACACACAGAGTGACACACACCGAGACACAGTCACAAACAAACAGACACAGTCACTCACACACAATATAATATTTGGCGGCTTTTTCGTCTCTTCCGTTTTCAGAAAAAAGTTAAATCTGTCTTTGGCCAATTATGTTTGTCTCTAAATTTATAATGCAGTTTAGCTCTTGGTCTGTGAATGAAAAAATAATATTTCGAAGAACAAAATGCCTGTTCTAAAAACAAACATCTTAAGTCAATTATATTTGTGACCTTAAGGTGCCTTCAATATATCTCGAAGTATCTGACCGCCGTACTTGGAAGCCGAGGAAAACGTCGGTCGTAAAACATGAAATATTGATTCGTTTCTGATGGGAAAAGTTGGGTGGCGCCTGGACGAATAGAGACAGTAAAATGCGTGAAGGGAATTCGTATAGCAAGGTATAAGGAGAGGTTATAAATTGACGAAATATATCAACAGACGAAATAAACCAAGGAATGTACTGGCAAGAAGCCCTCAGGGACGTAAAAACTACCCCTCCCACCACAAAAAAATAAATAAATAAACAAATCAAGGCTCTTAGCTGCGATGAAATCCTCGTTGCTAGTTTGCTGCATCTTGTCTAAAGCTGCATCTTATGTTTACAGTTAAATATGCATATGCGAAGGAGCAATAATCATCTGTATTGAATGACCGTCTGTATTGTATAAGAAAATATAACTTCTGTTTAATGAGACTTAACGTATCTACAATAAAAACAAGCGCCGCCAAATCAACAAATCACTTGTAGACTTGTAGAACTCCCATACCACGAACAATTAAGTTATCAGCAGAACGCCTATATTAAACCATCTGATGGGTCTACAGCTTTGTGCAGGAATAAATCCCTGGGAAACAGCCTGACGCGGCCGCCCGTGTTCCCGCGAGAGTTAATTGTTAATAATATGATGCATCCTTAACCCTTCCAGTGCGTCCACAGACATCAGGGTGTTAATCCATCTAATACATTTTTTAAAGACCACGCGGGACCAACCTGACACAGTGGTACGGCGCCCTATGGTTTCACTCCAGATAGGATGTGGGGAGGGGTGAGTCACTGCGGGGTAGATGTATTAAATGTTGATTGAATTTGTGATCACCTTTCTATAGGGTTACAATCGATTCCGGTCGAAATTCTGCACAGCTATGTAAAGTTAAATTGTTGCAGCGAGACTTGAAACAGTCAGTACGACAGTGGCGTGGTTTAAGAACGCCCTTGATAAATGATGATATTTAAAGTTTTAACTTAAGTAAATTTACTTGTTACCATTAAAATATTTTTTTTAAATCGTCATTTTATAAGAATTCATAAAGTTTGGACTTTGAGAACACTGACTATCACCCTCTCTCTTTAAATACAAACCAATAATAAAACTAACAAATAAAGAAGCAGTTAAACAGTTTATTGACGGCCCACGATCAATTTTTGACAATTCAGTCTCTTACTAATGATGATGGGGTTTGCGTTGTTTAGGATGTGGATTAGTTTTGTTGTCAAGTACAAAGTAAACACAGAGTTAGTGGTCGGGATTCAATGATTCGCACATCGACAAGACGATTTAAAGGCAAAGAGTTTAACTCATTTAACACGCGATATTAATATTAAATGGTGTGTGTGGNGGGTGTGGGGGGGGGGAGGTTTACAATTATCAGTCCACACATCTCGGTCCTTCATTACGTCTAATTATCGGAATGAAAAGATGTGAAACAAACTTCCAGAAAACATGATTATTTTAGTGGCTTTGTTTTCAAGACGATGAATGAATCATGTTTGCAACTTTTGACACTTATTCTAATGTGTGCCAACTGTTAATAGATTTTAAATACAATGTGATCAAAGTTTGCTATTGTTTTAAGTAAGATTTCATAGTTTTACTGAAAAGAAACTTGAATAATAATTATATAATTATTGAGATTTCAGTTATATTTTTCTTATTAAAGCGCCAGTAAATTAACACCATTACTAAAAATAAGACGCTTGAATTCATGGTATTATTAATTTCAACATCCCTTTTATGAAATTATATTATTGCTATTGCATTTGACACACAGTTGGTTAATTGAGACTTCTAGTCCATGAGGGGCATCCCCCATCATCGTAGGCGTCTGCGATTCCTCCAAGGGCACAGGCCAGCTTCCCCAAGGTTCTTCCAGTCATGACCAATTCTCTTGATGTCTGTCTCCAATTCTCGGCGCCAAGTGTTTCTTGAACAGCCTCCTTTTCGCTTGCCCTTGGGGTTCCGTTTCAGGGCTTGCCTTGTTGTATCGGAAGGAGGTTTTCTTACTGTATGACCAATACACCTTCGCAGCTTCTGGAAAATGTCTTCCTAAATATTTATCTGCTTTGTCCGCTGGTTGCTGATTTTGTCCGGCCAGTGAATTCTGAGAATCCTTCTTAGACAATTGTTGATAAAGAATTAGATTCTGGTCAGGTTTACGCCCGATGTTATCCAAGTCTCGTCTCCATATAGCAACACATGTTTCACCATAGCGTTAGCACTAACACAAAAACATTTGACACATAGTTGATATTTTGAAAGCATTTGTTTACCCCTTCCCTCTTTAGGGTAGAGATAATTTGTGTTATTCTTTTTAAAGTCAATGCTTTATAGAATAAGCCTCATTCCGGTTCTTAATCATTTTAAATCATTCAGTTTCTGGAGCATTATCGCGCTTAATTGTTTAGAGCACCGAGACGCACCGAGACGCACTAGGGTGCGTATTGTGTCTTGTGATCCTCACACTTCAGCACTTGCTGTATCTGTGTACTGCTAATAAATATCGTCGTTTCTTGCAAAAAGATGACAGGTAACGATGTCAAAGTTAAAGAATTAAAATAAGTGTCAACTTCATCAAGTTGTCGAGTCAAGGGTAATAAAGTGAACACTAACCCATTAACAGCTTTGAAAGGTTACTCAGTATTTTTTTTACACGAAATGCCACAAATAAAATTTCTGATTAAAATAACTCTTAATCCTGTGTGAGGTCAAACGTATAAAACGTAAGAATACAAAATAATACTTGATTATTTTCTTTGCTTACAAATTAAAAAACTAAAATGGAACTTGAGCCACAAACCATTGATTAATAGCTATTTGAAAATCGAGATTTAATCAAGCAATAGTTTCATGTTTCGTTAGAATGTAACATATGTGCAGTTGTTACAAGATTGAAACTTTTAATTTGTATAAAGAGGGAATAATAATTCAAAACCCAGTTTAAAATATTTAAATATGTCTCATTAATCCCATTTCACATTTGAGTCATCGCTAAATATCCTTTGATCCATTTACATTCCATATCGATTGTATTTTGTGGAACCTTTGAACAAAGAGTTGGCGTTTATTTGAATATTTTTAACGGACAATAACAAATATTTTCTAAGGGTGATAACATTTTTTTCCAACTGGCGATAACAAATACTTTCAACGTGCAATAACAAATATTTTCAACGAGCAATAACAACTATTTTCGCGTACAACTAGAAAAATATTTATTCCGAACTAAATATTTAAAATTAACGTTAAGATACTAAAGTTTGCTTTTTTGAACTGTAACACTGCACGTTATCAAACAGATCCAAATATGTCGAAGGTTGGGATAAGTACACAATAGGATTGACTGAGCATGGAGTCTAATGTGCCAACTGCGCAAATACCCAACCAATGCTCTGCTTATATAGACAGTGTAAATAAAACCTCTCTGATATTACAAACTCCGAGACATTCTTACCTCCTGGACATCTCAAAACCGGAGCATCTCAAACTACTGGACATTACAAGCTCCTGGACATTAAACTCTCCTGGAAATTACAAACTCCTGGAAATTACAAACTCATGGACATCACAAGGTCCTAGACATTACAAACTCCAGGACATTACAAGCGCCTGAACTTTCCACTCTCCTGGACAGCACAAGCTTCTTGGCATTCAAATCTCAAGATCATTACGATCTCGTAAGACATTGCAATCTCGCAAGACATTGCAAACTCGTCAGACATTCCCAATCTCGTCGGACATTCCCAATCTCGTAAGACATTGCAATCTCGTAAGACATTGCAAACTCGTCAGACATTCCCAATCTCGTAAGACATTGCAAACTCGTCAGACATTCCCAATGTCGTAAGACATTGCAAACTCGTAAGACATTGCAAACTCGTAAGACATTCCCAATGTCGTAAGACATTCCCAATCTCGTAAGACATTGCAAACTCGTCAGACATTCCCAATCTCGTAAGACATTGCAAACTCGTAAGACATTCCCAAGGTCGTAAGACATTGCAAACTCGTCAGACATTCCCAATCTCGTAAGACATTCCCAATCTCATAAGACATTGCAAACTCGTCAGACATTCCCAATGTCGTAAGACATTCCCAATCTCATAAGACATTGCAAACTCGTCAGACATTCCCAATCTCGTAAGACATTGCAAACTCGTCAGACATTCCCAATGTCGTAAGACATTCCCAATCTCGTAAGACATTGCAAACTCGTCAGACATTCCCAATCTCGTAAGACATTGCAAACTCGTCAGACATCACAATGTCGTAAGACATTGCAAACTCGTAAGACATTGCAAACTCGTCAGACATTCCCAATGTCGTAAGACATTCCAATCTCGTAAGACATTCCAATGTCGTCAGACATTCCAATCTCGTAAGGCATTCCAATCTCGTAAGACATTCCAATCTCGTAAGACATTCCAATCTCGTAAGACATTCCAATCTCGTATCTCGTAAGACATTCCAATCTCGTAAGACATTCCAATCTCGTAAGACATTCCAATCTCGTAAGACATTCCAATCTCGTAAGACATTACAATCTCGTAAGACATTCCAATCTCGTAAGACATTCCAATCTCGTAAGACATTACAATCTCGTAAGACATTACAATCTCGTAAGAAATGCAATCTCTTGGACTTCACAAGCTTTGGTAAACTTAAGACTGACATAGAATGATGTATATGTATAGCTATAACAATCCACATATTAATTTATACTGAAATAACTGGCTGTTTACATCGCTCATTCTATTTATAATATTCTTAAATATCCGGGGGTTGGGGAGAGAGGAGACGACTCCTCAGTTGGCTCAAAATAGCACCGCTCCTAATACTGAGGTGGTCGCCCGCATTCACACTCCCTCCTGCGTTCCAGCATCTTCAAATTTGATTTCGCTTCTTTATTAAATGAAGGTAAGTGCCTCTCACCCTCTAGCGCGTGGACCTCCCATCTCGTTAGGTTCCACTACCACTACTACTACTACACGGCACATGCCCGTTAACGGCAATCAATTCAACACGATCTGTTGCAGGTGGGTCGATGTCAATGAGCGGGTGTCCAATGACATACACCATCTGTCACCTCGGGGGTTCTCACATATGTGGGAGGAAGGCAAGGGGGTATTTCGGTAATTTCCCCTCCACTTGTTGATATTTTGCTTGTGTCAATAGTGTCATAAACCAAGGTGGTTGGAAGGAGAGAGGAGGAGATAGATTTGAATAAATTAAAAATTACACACCTGAGTGTTGGGTGATAAATCCACAGAAATAAACAGTGACATTTTATCAAGTATTTAAAAAATTATGGGATTTCGATAAATCAATAAAGTTTGACAGGAAAGAAATCAAGTGTGACATTGAACTTATGTGACATATCGAAATCACGTGACATGAAGGTTAAGTGGAAATAGTGACGTTTCAAGTTCATATCTAAATCGCGACAAAGGAACTTTTCGTGACATCTGGAAGTTGTCACGTGTGTCGAATACTTAGAGTTTGATATGTTAAGTTCAGCAGGATGTCACAAAAGACGGTTATGTAATTTTAGTGTAATGTCACATATCTAGCTTCAGTTCAACATGTCACATATCTAGCTTCAGTTCAACATGTCACATATCTAGCGTCAGTTCAACATGTCACATATCCAGCTTCAGTTCAACATGTCACATATCTAGCTTTAGTTCAACATGTCACATATGTAACTTCAGTTCAACATGTCACATATCTAGCTTCAGTTCAACATGTCACATATCTAGCTTCAGTTCAACATGTCAAATATCTAGCTTCAGTTCAACATGTCACATATCTAGCTTCAGTTCAACATGTCACATATCTAGCTTCAGTTGCTTCAGTTCAACATGTCACATATCTAGCTTCAGTTCAACATGTCACATATCTAGCTTCAGTTCAACATGTCACATATCTAGCTTCATTTTAACATGTTAGATATCTAGCCTCAGTTCAACACGTCACATATCTAGCTTGAGTTCAACATGTCACATATCTAGCTTCTGTTCAACATGTCACATATCTAGCTTCAGTTCAACATGTCACATATCTAGCTTCCGTGCAACACGTCACATATCTAGCTTCAGTTCAACATGTCACATATCTAGCTTCAGTTCAGCATGTAACATATTTAGCTTCAGTTCAACATGTCACATATCTAGCTTCAGTTCAACATGTCACATATGTAACTTCAGTTCAACCTGTCACATATCTAGCTTCAGTTCAACATGTCACATATCTAGCTTCAGTTCAACATGTCACATATCTAGCTTCAGTTCAACATGTCACGTATCTAGCTTCAGTTCAACATGTCACATATCTAGCTTCAGTTCAACCTGTCACATATCTAGCTTCAGTTCAACATGACACATATCTAGCTTCAGTTCAACCTGTCACATATGTTACTTCAGTTCAATATGTCACATATCTAGCTTCAGTTCAACATGCCATATGACTTCAATATATAGCAGTGACTCCTTCATATGAAAATGACCATAAGGAAATAGTACTCTTTAACAGTGTCATTAATCTCACCTCCTTTTAGAGGCGTATTGGGGTCACACCACCTCAAACTGGGCATGTAATGTTATGTAAATATACCATCGGTATCTAATATGTCATCAGTATCTTAATATATCATCGGTATCTTAATATTTCATCGGTATCTTAATATACCATCGGTATCTTAATATGCCATCGGTATCTTAATATGCCATCGGTATCTTAATATGTCATCGGTATCTTAATATGCCATCGGTATCTTAATATGTCATCGGTATCTTAATATGTCATCAGTATCTTAATATGTCATCGGTATCTTAATATGTCATCGGTATCTTTATATGTCATAGGTATCCTAATATGTCATCGGTATCTTAATATGTCATCGGTATCTTAATATGTCATCAGTATCTTAATATGTCATCGGTATCTTAATGTCATCAGTATCTTAATATGTCACCGGTATCTTAATATGTCATCGGTATCTGCATATGTCATCGGTATCTTTGTCAACATACAACATAACAACGCCCACGTGCAAGCATTAAAAAAAACATGTTTACATAGTTCTCAAACAACATTCCCGGTGCATTCTATTGATCTCGGTAAGTGAACTACAGTCTTCTCTATCTCTAATTCAAACTCAGCGAGTGATACTGCACCAAACGAATATTTAAAATATAGAACAGATACTTTAATAAGATCTACTTTTTAATATAAAAATGGTATTATTTACATATTAGAGTCAATTAAGTCAAGATTTTGTAATGGTCTCAATTTACCAGGGCCGGGACAAGCATAGGGCAAATGAGGACTTGACGTAAAAAGAGCCCTTGCATTAGGGGAATGGTAAATAATATACTAGTTTAAAAAATTAACACGTGTATACAAGGACATATAAACGTGGTAGCGGTTTTTCATTCTGTCTCAAGGGGCAGTCCATAAATGACGTCACGCACCTAGAGGGGGTTCACACATTTTTGACGATGTGTGACGAGTGGGATAGGGCGATGTCAAAGAAATGTGACGTCACATCAAAGGGCACAACTTTAACATTTAAAATAAGTTCCAGTTGAATATTTAATTACTTTACATTCAATTGATTAAATGACATTTCAAATGACTTCCCACGTATTACGATATTAGAGTGCAGCCTTACACTAAATGCATACTTAAGTAACAAATAAGGGATTTGAAATATGCTCATTTTCAAATAGAAAATACGACTTTTATGTGTGTGTGGGGGGGGGGGGTTGGTCAAAGCTTTATGGCGTTATAGTAGTGGGAGGGGGAGTCTAAGTTTTTGTGACGATGCCTGACTAAAGAAGAGGGGTGGATACGCCAAAATCGCGTGGCGTCATTTATGGACGGCCCCAAGTAAAATACTAAGTCCTTAAAAATTAGTCAGCGTTAAGCCTATAATAAGTCGCTTTTTGCTCTATATGAAGTCTACGAAATGCATCATATTGATCAAGTTTGAATTGGATTGAGTTCAACATTGATCGTCCAAGTTCAGGAATCTTGAAGGATCTCGTTTTAAAGTATAAACAATTATAACCTCACAAATTAAAAATAAAAATAAAATTTTAAAATACAAGGTTAAATAACAGGTACTGCTTTCAAGTTCTGTCATAAAAACAATCAGCGGATAAAACAAGATTTTGAATTGAAGACAATCGGTCGTTTCGACTAGAAGCGTCCCTAAGCAGATAGTAAAATATAATATTAAAAAAGTTACATTTAAATAAGAAATAAAAGGTATTTCTTTGAATATCTTGATAGAGTCATTGTTCACGGGGCGCTAGTCAAAATCATGTATGTTGGCAAAATATAAAATTGCCCCCCCCCCTTAAATTAATATCTTATCCTTGTACCTTATTCGCCTATTACTTTTTATGTAGTAAGCCTAATCTTGCACCACTGTAAATTGGCACCGGGGGCGTGTGTACTCCATTCCTCCACGTCGCTACGGCTCTGATGTCCACCCAAATAAACGATGGAACACAGTAACAAAAACAAAAAAGAACACGCGCTTAAACAACCAAAAGCAAAAAACAAAACAACGAACCCCAAATAAATTTCTTTTTGTAGCTGAAACTCATTTAAATATTTATTCCCCCCAAAAAGTCAACTTTTTTCATCCTCATGCATGCTACGTACTGACCTAGTTGAGACGTTTTAGTATCACCAACACATGGTATGAACTAATGCCCTTTTTGGCTCTAACTAATCTTCGGTCATACATAATGTAGACATTAAAATATTGATGAGCGACACGACGGGACCTTGTCTACTTACTTGTAACTTTGTCTCTTGTGCTCAGTTGCCGCTGGAGTTTGCTCTGCTCTTGTTGCAGCTCCTGTGACAAAGTGGTGAATTTTTTGAGCAGTTTCTCCAGCTCCGAAGACGAGCTGGACGGTATCCGTGGAATGGAGTACACCGGCTCGTCGTCACTGAACGCCCCTCCGTAACTCTCGTAATCCGATGCGAACCCGCGTCCGTCAGCTTGCTGCTGGTGAGTGAAGATGAGCTCGGAGTCGGAGTTGTAACATTCCGGAGAGCGGCTTCGGAGGAGTCTTCCGTAACGAGACTTTGAGCTGAGAAGGGTTCGGAGTCTCTCCTGACGCCGCTTCTCTTCTTGGGACACGGGCATGCCTCCTCGGTATTGGGGAGATGTGATGGCGTACGATGGCGGTCCCTGGGGCGATGTGTGCAGCGGGTAGCCCTGATTTTGTGGCGGCGGTTGATAAGAGTAATGGCCGGTGAAATGCTGCTGATGATGCGGGCTGTGGAAGTGAGGAGAGGTGAAGTGGAGCGGGTAGTTCGGCTGTGACTGCAGCAAGAGGCCCTCTCGCACGGCCCCGACATTCATGTAGGGGGGCTCAGAATACGCCGGGCTGGAATCCGCCCCTGACCTGCCCCGATACCCGTGTAAATGAGGAGCCCCGAGCGGACTCTGCTTTGAGGGGGATTTCGGCAATGCTGCTTTTCTCGTCATAGTCTCTGAAAGCAGATGATGCTTGTATTCCCTGTCTGACATGCTGGGGAAATGGTCGTAAATGGGATTGGTCACACTCATGTATCCAGTGTGCGGCGAATCCACTACTTCCTGTCCAATATACGCTCGGTCTTTTGAGTCAATGCTGCGTGGTAAGGATCCACCCTCGCTCGAATTACTGCTTTCAACACCATCGTCTGTGATGAGCTTCGCCTCTGCTCTCTGGGGTGTGATGAAAATACTGGTATACCGAGAGCCGGGCAGTGAGTGTCTGTCCTGGCCGAGCTCTCGTCTGGGGAGGTAATCGGCTGTTTGAAACGGGTACTGGGCATACGACTGACCCGGCTCGTACATATCCGGGCACTTCTCCGTCATCTCCAGGGCCGAAGCCGAGGAGGACCTCCCCTTTTTGAGGACGACAATGGGCGGGTCCGGCTTCTCGGCCATGGGCAGGGAAGGGCACGATTTGTTTTTACTGCTGTTTCTCCTCGTTCGTATTGTGAGCACAAGTTTCTTTGGGATCGACATAAGAATGACCACGTCGTCCAAAGACATGTTTCCGACCTTGACGTTATTGACCGTGACGATCTCGTCACCAACGTGCAACAGCCCGTTGCTCTGGGCGACAGTGCCCATCTGGATGCGGGAAATGAAGACGCCATCGGAGCGGTCGAATCCATTGCCCTCACGGATGTAGAAGCCCAGGGTTTGCCCGGGACGCTTGATGATTTCTACAGTCTCAACAACAAAGCTTTCGTCCTCCACCTCCATGCTCTTTATACCCATCTCAAGGCCAACCGGACCCAGGCCATTTCCCGCACCGTTGGTTGTAGCACGTACGTTTGCATAGACGTGGATGTTGCTGCTGTTTGGAATAAGGGTCGACGACGCGGGTGGTGTGGACGTGAGGACAGTGAAGGTAGGTGGCGGCGGCGCTGACCTTCTGCTTTCGTAGGATCGACTTTGTGGATGGTGGCCTCTTTCTGGGGTTGTGGGTATGAGGGGCGTGTCATGACCTCGTTTTTGCTGAAGCAGCCGCTGCTGTTGTTGCTGAAATAAAGCTTGTTGCTGTTGGTGGTGAAGCTGTTGTTGGTATAGATTCTGCTGTTGCTGCTGTTGCAGTTGATATTGCGCGAGTTGTTGCTGTTGAGTTTGATAGGGAAAAGGCCGGTACACCGGCTGTTCGGCTAGTTGAAACTGGATGGGCTCGGAAAAACTGTGCTGATGCCGCTTCTGAAAATGCTGTTGGTGGTGAAGCTGCTGGTGAAACTGCTGTTGTTTTTCTTGCAACAGCTGCGGATGGGGATGATATTGCTGCTGGTATTGCTGCTGCTGTGTGAGGTGCAACCGCGGCTCTTGCGACAGATCGGGGTGCAGCTGAAGTCGTTGCTCTGACGATTGAAGGCGGGGATGAAGGGCGAGCTCTCTCAGGATCTCGTCGTGCTCAGCTGAACGCGTGGCTACCTCTTTGGTTCTTTTCTCATCGTGTGAGGAGGACCTCACGTACGTCACATGCTTCTCCGTTTCATACGCAGACATCGACCCAGACAGGTCGTGCTGCCTGGCAGGTCCATCTTTGCTGTTACCGACCTCCGCGTCTTCGAGAAAGCGCCCGCGCTGCTGCCTGGAATGTCTACTTTGCGCCGGGTCAGACAGCGGTCTGCTGGCTCGGCGCCGCCTCGGAGTGTCGTGCTCAAGGACACTGGTATCCAAGGACGCACATGGTTCCTCCGAGCCGATGGGTGGAAGCTCGGACGATGTCAGTGGCTCCGCCTCCTCGGCGCTCAGAAGGCGGGTCTCTTGCTCAGACTTCGGGACTCTCTGGTCGACGTTCTCGAGTAGTTTGCTGCTGCTTGTGATGTCGTCGGGCTGGTCGTCGTTAGGGCGGGTAGTGGGTGGGGGGCGGTTGGGATCATCCAAATTTCTAGGGTCTTCTTCTCCCTGACGAAAGTAAAAATAAGTGCATGATAAAGAGTTTCTTACGTCTTCCGCTAACACATGACTTCATATAAAAGTTTTATAGACATTTTATTTTATTTTACATGAAAGAATCGAGCATTTGATATTGATAAAATAACTAATACTATCAAAGTTCCATTAAATAAATAAATAAATATAATATATATACTGTATATAAAAATTATATTTCGTTGTAAAAGTCAAGTGGTTTTGCTCCAATCTTAACAAGGTAAAGACGGGTCAATGATTCGTTGCTTTTTAAAAAGCCAAGAAGTCACATCTTAATGTCTAATTGTGTTCAGGTGGTTGAGTTTGGATGACAAAATTATTTATCACGTGGTCAAAACATGTGTAACTATGTAGACATCTGGTCACTTTTCGTGATGTCATTGGAAAGACCAACACACGGAAGAAAAACACGTTTGATCAAGTTTTATTTCTGAATTTATCAATCCGCCTATCAGTGTATCCACCAAACAACTTGCTTAAAGCATACAATATACGATATCATCAACCCTTTCAGCCTCACATCCATCTATTTTTCTAACTGTATACCCGACGGTCAATGCTTTGTTACAGCTGTTGTGGAATACAGCAAATGAAAACCATATACACCCAATATATTTTACAAAGAACATGTTTTGAGTGTCTCGTGGTGTTTACTAACACACATACATCATTTCTAATATATATATTTATATATATTAGGGCTGGTACTGATTTTTAAAATTTGTTTGAATAATCGGGGAAAATGTAATGTGTTAAGATGCAGTAGCTCAATGCCGCCTAAATTTCGTGACGTAACACAGTAAATTCGTTCTGCTTTGCAAGAAATAAGGAAGAAAAACCTTTATTTTTTACGTATGCACTTGGTTCAAGACCACTGTTGGTGTCAGACAAGGGTGTTTACTCTCCCCCATCCTCTTCAACCTCTTCCTTGAAAGAATTATGACAGATGTGCTAGAAAACCATGTCGGAACGTTCAGCATCGGAGGGAGAACTATAACTAACCTACACTTCGCCGATGATATAGACGGCCTAGCTGGCAGCGAGGACGAACTAAGGGAATTCCTTGCAAAGATAGAGAAGACATCAAAGGACTATGACATGGAAATCAATGCAGAGAAGACCAAGGTCATGTCAAACAGTAAATTCACAAGTGAAATACGGATAAACGAGCAAAAACTCGAGGAGGTCCCTACCTTTAAATATCTAGGGGCTATAATATCCGATGAAGGCTCAAAGCCAGAAATTCTTGCCAGAATGGCCCAAACAACTGCAGCATTAAGCAAACTTAAACACATCTGGCAAAGCAAGGAGCTCTCCCTGAGATCAAAGATTCGACTAATGCGCTCTTTGGCGATGCCAGTCTTTCTGTATGGTTGTGAGGCTTGGACGCTCACTGCAGACCTCCAAAGAAGAATTAATGCGCTAGAGATGAGATGTTTTTGAAAGGTACTAAACATCTCCTACATGGCGCACATCACGAACGAAGCAATCCGCGATAAAATAAGTGCTGTCATTGGCCCTAACGAGGACTTTCTCACCTCAATTAGAAAAAGGAAATTACGATAATACGGACACGTGACGAGATCTGGAGTTCTCTCAAAGACGATATTGCAAGGCACAGTCCAGGGAAGAAGAAAAAGAGGCAGACCAAGGAAGAGTTGGGAGGACAATATCAAAGAGTGGACCGGGCTGTCATTTAGCGACTCCCAGAAGGCAGCTCAGAACCGTGACACATGGCATGAGATAGTGTGCAGCTCAAAATGGTGCCCCAACGACCCAGCGTCGGGTTAAGGGACAGTTCAGTTCAATTCATGCACTTCTAAACATAATAATATATATTAGGGCTGCGGCAACAACCGATTAATTTTTCTATTAATCGGTAATTTTTAATCGATTTAAAATTATTTTAATCGATAAAATGGCGATTAAAAATAAAGAAAATATTTTAAACTATTTTTTCGATTTATAAATAAATATTTAATTATTAATAATAGTTTGTTTTTTACGTACAAACTTCTCTATTTAAAAAAAATATTTTTAAAGGGTAAACTTTAAAATAAGCAATTTTTATGAGGAAAACGATATTAAAAAACATTGTTTTTTTACTTAATTAACAATAACAAAATTTAAATTCTTTGACATTGAATTGAACTACTTATATTTAAATATATCGCCTAAAAAACTTTTTTAAATGAAATACTTAGGTTATGTGCATTTTATAAAATTTTTAGTTAAATGACTTCATACATCTTATTCTCAGCTTTAATCAAAATTATCGATCAATTATTTGGTAATTTTCCAAAAGTAAACGATTAAATTTAAAATTAATCGATAACAGCCCTAAGATATATATATATATATATATATGCACACAGTAAAATTTTTCAAACAGATCCAAAATTATACCCTTGAAATAAAACGTTTACTTACTAAATAACATAAGACCACCAAAGACAAACACAAAATTAAATATTCTTGACCTTCTACAAAATTGAAATTAAAACTATATAAGTATCCATCATTGTCCCCATGTTGATACCAAGTGAAGCACCGTAGCTACAGCCTTATCTGAGCCAGCTATCGTTTTCTTTCTACCTCTGATCGGCTGTCCTAACAATAACAATACGCCGAGTCGTGAGTCGTAGGAAGTAACACCCACCCCCAACGTCGTCATAAACGTGAGGACACAAAATATGGTTAGCAGTAGTTAGACGCTGACCTCAAAAATAAAGTGAAGGAAGGAAAGAAAGAAGAAAAAAACCACACACAAGCCACCGACTTAACGAGGTTCGGCAACATGTGTTTGACAAGGGCTGCAGCTGGCGCATATTAAATTGTGTTCTAGCTCCCATGACGTTGTTTGCTGCAAGGGGCTTGCCTATCGGAACATCATCAAATACACGTACTCTCAACTTGATGTTGCTGTTTTCATGTAATTTTATGTCATATTAATACAGTTGCATTGTACGCAGTGTTAGTTTTCTTTACATCCTTTTTGGGGTACATAGAACTACTATAAGTTCACTCCTATAGCCTTGCGAATCTTCCTAGATTACGTTTCATTCCTTCCTGTTTCAAGTTATTATTATTGTTTCTGGTGCGCTCTATGAATAACACTTAAAAAGAACGCCAAACGTATCGTTGTTAAACGATCGTCGTGTTGTGAGCATTAATGTCATCAAAATGACGCAATTGCTGTACAGCTAATCTCATCAGCATAAGTAAACAAAACTGCATATCACATTTACATCTCAACGCTCAAGAATGGAAATATGTTTAAATTTCATCAACTGGCTTGAGTCAAATGTATCCAAATAATAAATAAACATCAAGCCTTGACCGTTGCCATTTTTTAAAAACTGAATCTCATTTGAACTTACGCTAAATTCAAGCGAGAAATTCTCGAAGAATTAAGTACAGACAGCTTAACTAATGCTACTAGTCTATATAAATTATTATTAATGAACCAGATAAAAGCCACGATTTAAGTTGTATATTAACATTTTTAAAAGTTTTACAGAAAATTTAAATATTTTGCATTAAATAGATCTAAGTAGTGTAAACAGGAAGCGATGTTCCATTAAAAATAGTTCAGGGACGTGCAAATAAAAGTTTTTAGAGCCGTGCCCCGGGAAGAGAAGTTTCCTACAATTTAGGATTCTTACAAAATGATTTGCATGAATGCATGCTTTGATCAGTTACTTTATAAGACATGAAGTCCTCCCATTGCCACTACCATTTTTAAAAATTACTTTATTTATTTTTTCTTGTTATGATTTAAGTGTCGAGAGACTCGCAGGAATAAATCTTGACGGAATAGAAACTTGAAGGAGAGCAGACATTTTTATTCATAATAACAGTTTTCAAGACCACATTGAAATCATGTGTCAGTGAATGAGACGACATGTGTCAGTGAATGAGACGGCATGTGTCAATAAATGAGACGACATGTGTCAATAAATGAGACAGCATGTGTCAATAAATGAGACGGCATGTGTCAATAAATGAGACGGCATGTGTCAGTAAATGAGACGGCATGTGTCAGTGAATGAGACGGCATGTGTCAGTGAATGAGACGGCATGTGTCAGTGAATGAGACGGCATGTGTCAGTAAATGAGAAAGCATGTGTCACAAAATGAGACGGCATGTGTCAGAAAATGAGAAGGCATGTGTCAGTAAATGAGAAGGCATGCGTTAGTGAATGAGACGGCATGTGTGAAAAAAAAATGCGTTCTCGATTCTAAAATAAAAAAGAGAGAAAATATCGGAAATAATGCCTCGTGTTTAAGAAAGTGAGTAATGCAGTTAGCGCACCACACCCCCCCCCCTGCTCAGCTAGAGCATTCACTGCTCTGTGAGTCTTAAGACAAATATTGATCAAACTCACAGCCTTTGGCAGGTTGTGTGCTCGCAAATTTTGTCTGCTGACACAATACTACTATGTGCGGAGAGCTAAACTGAAGGCAATAATTTCAATAATTGAATTATTTCACTACAACATGTTGTAGTTACTGTTGTGTTTAAACATCTCAACGAATTCTTACGGAAAGAAAACCTCAACAAGGATATCCACAACTGTACCTCTTAACCTCAACAAGAATATTCCCAACTGTACCTCTTAACTTCAACAAGGATATCACCAACTGTACCTCCTAACCTCAACAATGATATCACCAACTGTACCTCTTAACCTCAACAAGGATATCACCAACAGTACCTCCTAACCTCAACAAGGATATCACCAACTGTACCTCCTAACCTCAACAAGGATATCACCAACTGTACCACCTAACCTCAACAAGGATATCCCCAACTGTACCTCTTAACCTCAACAAGGATATCACCAACTGTACCTCCTAACCTCAACAAGGATATCACCAACTGTACCTCCTAACCTCAAAGAAGATATCCTTAACTGTACCTTATGTGAAATTCTAAAATGTTTTAGCCATATTAATTTAACTGCACACAGTTATTTTTATTTTATTTATCCTCGGATTATTTTGGGGTTATGAACTCAATTTACCAACTCTGTGTACTGAATTTATCTCAGGTCATTCATTTCCCTTTTTTCAATACGTTACCGTTAGTAAATAGAAACCTCAATGAACAAAATAGTGTTATAAAAAGTTAATAAACACTTTTTAAAAGCACTGAAAACGCGGGAATAAAGCCAACACGGGAAAGCAAGTACTGTACGTGTATACAAAAATAAAACGGTGGAAATGAAACACGAATTGATGTCATGAGGCCTACCGAAGTCTTTATTTAAAATTGATCTATTTTTCTTTTCACATTTTCTTCCTAAACTATACTCCGGCAATCCTCCGAATCCTGGTCCCAAATTATTTTGTGTGAGTTATCGATTACTATTTAGTCAATCACTACATAATTCAGCGTAATCTCATAAATAAAAACAAATTATTTATGGCAGGTAGACCAACCGCTCTAATAAATATTACTCCCAATGTTTTACCTGCAGCGCAACTAGCAGGAATTGAACTCAAACTATCGAAGCTCTATGGATGCAAGCCAAACGTAGATTCCGGTATCAGAGTGGTTCAGGCCGAGCTGTTTGCAAGCTACTTGTCGGCCTTTCAGTGGCGCAACAGTCACACGCAGAATGTTTTCGGCAGCTATTTGGAAATGCTATGTGACAATTACAATATTTAGCTTTTAATGAATAGATATCGGACTATTTGTATTACTTTTTTTTATCAATAAATAACATATAAATAACATACTTTCATCTACCATCAGGTTACTTCCATTTATAAGAGCAAAATAATTAGGCCCCGGGATTCGGAGGATTGCCAATACCCCTAAAAGAGGTCAAAAGGTGGATCAAAATACAGTGTAAGATTTTACCAGCAGATATCCCTCGGCGGCTTTATGGGTGTGTCTTTTTTTTTTTTTAAATTAACTTATTGTTATAATGTTTTGATGTTTAGTAGCACCAGTTTTGTGTAAGTATTAAACATCTCAAGTACGTGGCTGCGCTGCTTTCATTTTCATGTCAAGTAAACAGTGGAACAAAAAATGTTTAGCCGCGGGGGAAAACAGAAAAATTAGAAAGATGTTGCGGGTAAATGCAATCTGCGTCACACGAAACAAATCAAGAAAACCGATCGAATAGATTCACAATATTTCAAGACATAGTAAAAGCGGATCTAAGGCACCCCACAGCGGCACAGGAAGGGAGGGGACGAGTGGAAACTTCGCTCCATAGCAGAAATTATTCTGTGCATAAGGATGGGTAAAGATTAGGGCTGCGGAAATTAAAGATCAATTAATCGATTAAGCGTTAAAGATGTTAGTCGATTTAAATAAATTTGATGGATTAAAAGTTAGGGAAGAATTTATTTTTTTCTCTCTTCGAATTCATTAATTACTTTAAATATTTTGTTACTTACATACTTTTCCCTTGTATTATTATTAATATTATTTATTTAGTCCCAAAAGTTGGGAGTCATGTAATTACAGCGACCTGACCGCTTTCGCGAAAAAATAAATCACGACTTAACGGGATTTATTTTCTTAAAAAATCAACATATGCAGTCAGAAGTAATTAAATGGGCCAACGTTTTTATAGTGTTAAAGAACAGTTTTTGTTAAAACAGTTTCTCTTCGCAACAATTACAATTACTCATTGTTAATTTAATCATTGTTAAAGAGAAATGTGAAATGGGTCTTCCATACTTAATAATCTTTAATTAAGGCTTTCTAACATTTTTGTAGTTCTACTTCAGCTTGCATAGATTTTTATATGTTTAATATCCACATGGTACTTTTACTGATGTATTTTGTCTTGGTAACCAGGCACCTTATGCTATTTCGTATCCCTTTAGGTGATATCAGTACTACTGCTATTCATGAGGGCTCTGTAAAATATACATTTATTTATTTATTTGTCTGACTTATAATTTTAGCAAACTAAACATCAATCCTAAAAAAAAAAGTTACAATCGAAGTGTCTTAAGAGTGCTAAAATAAATATTAAATAAGTATACATGGCAAATGCGTTGGTGAGACAGAGCAAAGAAACTCCCAAGATACACTTGGAAAGTCTTTAGTTAAAATGTATTACTTATTTTTTTAAACAATTAATTATTGATGTCATAATTCAAACTAAAAACATTCTGTTAAATGTAATAAAGTGTGTATTTTTCTCTCTTTAAAATTCTTCTTTCTTTCATCTTAGATTATTTTAAAAATTTAAGCTATACTTTTTTCTACTAGGATACACGGCCCTTTGTCATCTTTCTGCGCCCGTCACGTGTCATGTTAGTACTTCAGGATGATACCGTGCAGTGTCGATCACCACCTGTCACGAAATTACCAGCTACGATGACCGCTACTACAGGTCAATGAACTTCTTCAAACTACACTCTCATTCCCTTCTACTGAAGTACTGCCGGTGTGAGAAGTGAACCGCCCCCCTCGCCCCCAACCACCATCTTCTGCCACACTAGACTGCCATCAAGCATGACAAGCGGGCTACTCAGGGCTGTGGCCCATCCCCATCCAAGCGCCCCCCCCCCCACCGTGCTGTAGCGGGATCAATCAATACACCTTAATCAGAGGGCACCGGTAGTCGGCTATTTTTAGAAACCGGCGTGAGTAGTTCCCACTTGCCGCGGATGAGCTGTGACCAGTGGCGGTGATGCAACAAGGCCAGGAGGCACGGGGCGGGGAATGCCTGGGGACAGCTCAGAGACTGCGGGGCGAGGGGGTAAGAAGAGAAGGGGGTGGGGGGGGTCAATGGGTTTTTGCAGAGGGCAAGGAAGAAATAAGAAATAATCTATGGATATCATGAATCAAATGTTAAATTCGACCAGAACAATAAAAGCGGAGGATTTTGAATTGGTTCGTTGAGATGCTTTAATCTACTTCTTATATCACATTATCACCTTTTCTTGAAACATTTCAATTTCTTAATCTCGTAGCTTTCATTAAAATACGTGAATTTTACAATTTTATACCCCTTTTTACACAAATACAACAGTTACTGTTATGGTCTCATTTTTTTATGTACGATAGACAAATGTCATAATCTGATTGCCCTTACTCTTACAATCTCACGGCCTTCTTACAATAGACAATTTTCACAGTCACGTAAGTCGTAACCCAATATACAATAGAAAATTGTCCCAATGTCATTACCTACTTAGTAACTTACAGAATATAAATGTCATAAAATCAATACACACTTGACAGCACGAATCATGTCACTATAGGTCACTAATAGGGCAAGGGAATCAAAAGAGATTTAAACAATTTAAAACAAACACTTAAAATAACTTCCTAATGTCATCTGGCCCAGTTGACATCGATGACATTTAATCCAAAACTCTTGACATTCAGTGACGTAATGACGGTAATCTAAAAAAAAAAAAAACAACACAAAAAATAGCAGGATTTCAGTTTTCCATTATTTGACATCCCCAAAGTATCCATTACGCCATTAATTAAAGCATGTCAAGACAAGGGAGCATCTCTGAACACCAACTAATAATTGATTTTCATTACCGAGCCAATCTATGACAACACTAACTGCATTCAATGACACCTGGTAGCTTTAGAATCTCTAACGGAGTGCTTGCACTTCTTTATACAAACTAACCCAGTGATCGAACTATTCTACAAAATATATTCGGCATCCTTCCGTCTCGCGAGACGATGGTGCATCACCGTTGGTTGGGTTTGCATTTTCTCGAGTGGCTGTGCAGTCCTATCCTTCAGTGACAGTCTTTACCACAGTTTTTACACTACAAACTAATAACTGTTTTATTTTGTTTATCATGACGATTGTTGGTCATTCATGTGAGGGCCAGAACACAAACACGTGACACACATGGTTTTATTGTGATGGTGTTTTTTTCCCCTCGGTATAGGCAGGGGGGGAGTGGGAAGGGGGTTGTAGTGAATTAAAGATGGGAAGGGTTTGAGTGCTGGAGTAAACAAATGGAAGTTATTGGGTAGGGGTGGTGTACAATCATGGAAGTAAAAGAAAATCTCCCGGACCATAACCTTCCCATAAAAATGGCAACCCAAAATTAAATAGAAAGAATTTTTATCTGGAAAATCCCCCCCCCCACACTTTTTTTTACCCATGTTGAAAAAAAAAAGATAATAAAAGACCAGCCTGAAGAGCAAACACGGACGGTGCAGGAATGTCTCCATGGGTGCACGATATTGAACGATGAATTATGGGACTGGGGGGCGGAACCAGATTTGTAATCAATGTGCACCTGATGGTTAGAAGACATTCGTCAAAATGTTGTCATTGGTGTCAAAGTACGTCACAGAGCGTCAGACAAAAGTCGGTGTTCTACAACTTGAGATCATACTTATATCATACATGAAGCTGTCCATGTCTTTAGACAATTTCAATATCATACATGTAGCTGTCCATATTTTTAGAAAATTCAAATATCATACATGTAGCTGTCCATATTTTAGACAATTCAAATATCATACATGTAGCTGTCCATATCTTTAGACAATTCAAATATCATACATGTAGCTGTCCATATCTTTAGAAAATTCAAATATCATACATGTAGCTGTCCATATTTTAGACAATTCAAATATCATACATGTAGCTGTCCATATCTTTAGACAATTCAAATATCATGTTTCTAAACTGATATTAAAAAGGGGATGGGGTAATTTTTTTTATGCAGTGGTCTCATTTCAAAATTTTCAGCATGCACATGGAGACACTTACTTGAGGCACATTTTATTCATGGGAGTCCGTGGGATTAGTATGTGAGTCATTTGGGCCCGTGACGAGTTCATCCATAAAACCGTGGAAGTGTTTATAAAACCCCTCGACATCAAAGCATCAGAAACGCATCAGACCAATGCCTTTTAAGCACATTGCTAGCCCTGTTTGTACACATATCCAGAATAGGACATTGCTAGCCCTGTTTGTTCACATATCCAGAATAGGACATTGCTAGACCTGTTTGTACACATATCCAGAATAGGACATTGCTAGACCTGTTTGTACACTATCCAGAATAGGACATTGCTAGACCTGTTTGTACACATATCCAGAATAGGACATTGCTAGACCTGTTTGTACACATATCCAGAATATGACATTGCTAGCCCGGTATGTACACATATCCAGAATAGGACATTGCTAGAACTGTACGTACCAGGCTTGTCCATGGGACATATTTTTCTGTTCCATCCCATCCCATCCCATGGCAATTTATGCCTGTCCCATCCCATGGGACGTTTCCCATGGGAATCCCATGGGAAAATCATTCCCATGCACAAGCCTTGTATCTACACACATCCAGAATAGGACATTGTTATACCCTGTATGTACACATCCAGAATAAGACAGTGTTAAACCTGTATGTACACATATCCCGAATAGGACATTGCGAACATCATCAATACGGTATTGCTTTGAAACATGTCATAGTTTCAAGTTTGTTTTAATAGAGTTGATCAAACAACTTACAAACCCAAACAAACATAACCCCCCCCCCTTGACGTCATAGACTTTTTGTTGTTGAAACGATCGACTCGCGTTATCTTATCTGTACAATCAGACGCAGATTTTGTTTGGAACATACCAGCAACCAAAAGCTGAGCAATAAATAATCTCCGCTTACAATCAAACATCCGAAGTCCGTAAGCCTTTCCGCCAATACACGATCTGGCGAGACATCCGACTGAAATGTTTGGACGGTAACATTTACAATTGAAATCATGTATTAAGATTCTTCATGCGATATCACTTATGAAATTCTTGTATCCGCCAGACATCAAACACTTGAAACAACAAAATGAAAAAAGTGATAATTTAATATGGCCCTCCCTCCCCCCACCCGCTGTGGCTCATACAACAACCTTTCAATGTGTGATCTCACAAAGCGATGTTACATCTAGACTATATGGAGTTGTTCAACACAAAACACGGTTAAATTCATTAATATTTGAGAATATGTGTCTGTTGTCGTTCACGAGTCGGTATTCTTTTAATTTAAAAAAAAACGAAATTAAGATGTTTTCAGAAGCTTTTGATGACTTTAAAATACGGCTGTTGTCGTCTCCCCCACCCCCCCCCCCGCCACACACACACAATGACACGAATGGCAACTACTACCGAACGCCAACCGATTACTCCCACAATTTCCAACTATTGTCGAACGCCAACCGATTACTAACACAATTTCAAACTATTTCGGAACGCCAACCGTCTACTCCCACAATTTCGAACTAATGCCGAACGCCAACCAATTACTCACACAATTTCCAACTCATTCCGAACGCCAATTGATTGCTCCCATGTTTTCAACTTTTGCCGAACACCAACCGATTACTCCCATATTTTCAACTTTTGCCGAACACCAACCGATTACTCCCACAAGTTCCAACTATTTCTGTACGGCAACCGATTACTCCCACATTTCCAACTATTTTAGGACGCCAACCGACTACTTACGCATCTCCAGCCGAAAACTAACCAATTATTCAAAAACAATAAACAACTCAGTTCAGTCAGCGACCTCTCAAATACACTTTATGTTTACAAGTTCAGTTGTATTATCACATCACTTTATGTTTACAAGTTCAATTGTATTATCATATCCCTCTGGCATATCCGTCGTTTTCCAATCCATGGGCCCTAAAAATACACCGACAGGTGAATAAAATGAAATCCTCTTTGAACACAATCAACAAGAAACACCCCCAAGAGAACGAACCGGGAAGGACCGTGTTGACAACAACAGAACATATGGTGGGTGGGTCACACGACCACATATGGCAGTGCGAGATGATATTTTCCTAATGTATAAATTTTGTAGCTTTTAAGCCTCGAGCTGACATTTCAAGGAGGAATCACAAGAATCAAAAGAAGTGAAACAAAAGAAGGAAACACGTTTTCAGTTGCATGACCGGCGGCTGATCAGGTTTCTCCTATGAGTGGTTTCGTCATTTTCTGCAAGCGTCTTCTACAATATTTTCTTCTAAAAAAATAAATAAAATAAAATAACGGAACTTCTTGTTTTTTTTATTATCTCGGAGAGTAAACAAGAGAATAGGAAAGAAAATTGAAGGAGAAATGATCTAAATATGCTCATGTTTTATTTTTGGTGTTTTTTTTTTCTTTCTTGCTTATGGTTGTTTTTTTCAAGGACAAAAAAATTCGTACGCTCTCAAATGCACGGTATAATTAACATTTCTATTTTCTAACAATGTTCTACGGCATGACATGAAATACTGACACAAAGTAAGCCATGAAATTGAAATACTGACACAAAGTAAGCCATTAAATACTGACACAAGGTAAGCCAAGAAATACTGACACAAAGTAAGCCATTAAATACTGACACAAGGTAAGCCAAGAAATACTGACACAAAGTAAGCACAAAAAGTGTTTTAAACAAAAATAATATTTTGAAATGAATGCACAAAACAATTGTCGTGTTTTAAAGTTTTTTTTTCTATTTTTTGAAAAATAAATCCGGGACATAATTTCGTTGCGAAAAGTGATGTAAGAAGAAATTTAATTATTTTGTAAGACCTACGTATATTTTTTTCACATCAGTAAACAGTTGCTTGTTTGGCGGCTCGGACGCAAAAAGGCGATCAACAGTTTTCGCAGCACGAGAAATACCTGAGTGCAATGTCACGTGATGCAAAGATAGGTGTGACGATTGGCAAATTAAATCTATAGACTCGAGGTGTAGGTAGAGAGACGCCTTCAAATTTTATACTAAATTTTACAAAATCATTTTTTTATTTATTACAAGTAAAAATTTTTGAAAGCAGAAAATTTTAAAAAATAATAATTTAGTAACTAATAATCATCCTGTTTGTAGATGTGCATTCAAAGGTTAAAAGTTGTCATTTTTTCTCAAAGAACAATATCAATGGAATTAAAAACATTAACATAATCTAATTTTTTCAAAAAATTTTCCTTGCTACCATACGAACAATAATAGAAATATCAGGTATGTTAAGACTTCTTTTTTTTGTCCCAGCAAACAATTTTCTAATGAAATGGAGTATATTTAACATACGTTTTTTTTGTCCATAAGCTTAGATAGGAACAAGAAACATTTTAGTGATAAATATGCAGCTTCTATAGCCACAACACATTTTATCTGATCTTTGGAGTCATCATTGGCATTCTTTATCAGTTGGAAGCGCTTTCGGGACATCTAAATATCAACATGTAACGTAAAAGAATACGTTTCGGAAAAATATTGGCCTCTAAATAACGAACCACCTTATATCCCCCTATATTTTTTTTCTAAATACGCAAACATCATTTTGGAAATGAATCCCCAAAGTTTCATAAAGGATTCCCTTAGTTCAACTACACATCTGCATAACATTAAACATCACATATAACTAAAAAACAACAAAAAACACTGGCTTCTTAATTTCTTGTCAACATCTCATGTTATATTCTATATTCATAGTCAATGAAATTCAAAGGGAAATTTATCCTTGCTTGTTTGTGCATGTACAGCACTATCGTGAGGCTAGACGTAACCTATTCAGTGAAACCGATGTTATAATTCATTCACGGGAGATGAGGATGGTGAAGAGAATTTAGGGGCCAATTGTTGAAAAATTTGTTTGGAGAAAATGCATGAAGAAATAAATATTTAGAGTTAGTTTGAAGATCTGCCAATAGTCTCAATAATGGGCAGAAATCGATGGTCATCTGGTAATAGTGCAGACCCATAGGGCAGCAGAGACAGTAGATAGACAGAATCTTTAGGTTAAAAGGCTAACAGACGGACAGAGTGCAGACCCATAGGGAAGCAGAGACAGTAGATAGACAGAATCTTTAGGGTAGAAGGCTAACAGACTGACAGAGTGCAGACCCATAGGGCAGCAGAGACAGTAGATAGACAGAATCTTTAGGGTAGAAGGCTAACAGACTGACTGAGAATGAGATGGATGGATGCGGTTGAGAAAGACTTTCAGCGTGGTGGCGGAAGGCCACGGATTGGTCAGAATGGAGGAGAGTGATTGAGCAGACAAAGGCCCTAAATGGGCTGTAGCGCCAGAAAAGGCCCTAAACGGGCTGTAGCGCCAGACAAAGGCCTCAAACGGCTGTAGCGACAGAAAAAGGCCCCAAACGGGCTGTAGCGCCTTACATAGGCCCTAAACGGGCTGTAGCGCCAAAAAATGGCCCTAAACGGGATGTAGCGCCTGACAAAGGCCCTAAACGGGCTGTTGCGCCATACAAAGGCCCTTAACAGGCTGTAGCGCCAGACAAATGCCCTAAACGGGCTGTACGCCAAAGTCGATGCTATTGTCTATATACTTGTTTTTTTTCCAACTGCACGCTGTTTGCGTGGTGTTAGAGGAACTACTCGTGTGCGAAGATGTCACGCTGGGTTTGAGCAGCCGCTGAAAGTGATGTTTTCGGAGTAGGCGAAGAAAAAAAACAGAGGCACTAGTTATAGTTCTACACCGGGATGGAACATGTTATTCGATCACCACTTCCTCGCCTGCTTCCACACAAAACCATATTCTCATCATCACAAAATCATTCTGACATTCATCACTGATAGAAAAGAAAATCAAATACACGAAATGTAAAGAAACAAAAGAAACGTTGTTTACCTGTACGGTCCATAGGGACATAGATGTCCCCATAGGGACATAGATGTCCCAAAGCTCAAAAATAATATAATAATCAAATAATTTGATCAGAAAAAAACTATTTAAAAACCCAGCCAAATAATCACCCAAGAAGCACATGAATACATTAAGTGAGGAAACCCAGTGACAGTGACAGGTTTTTTTTCCAGTTTTTTTTCTACTTTTTATAAAAGAGATCATAGTAAAGTTTGGAAGTTGATTTTCAATTTAAAAAAATATTTTGTGTGTGACAATAAAACTTAACGCATATTAAATAACACCAGCGGTTATTATTATTTAAAAAAAAAATGTTTTTAAAACATATCGATACTATGAGTGCGTTAAAGGTTTCAAACAAATTTCATTAATATACCAATTTCTTTAAATTATATCTGGAATCTTTTAAAAAATAATTTGTACCAATTGTCATTTGAACCGAACGGATTTTTATTCGTTGAATACTTACAAATTAACATAGGCGTTTCCTTCAATATCCATATATTTCATTTAGCTCCACATTTAAAAAAATTAGAATATCTTTATCCATGGAGACTTTAATTTTATTATTGGCTACCCCATACCACACATGACGACTATACGTTTGAAGTAATATATAGGGTTTATTTCTGTGCTGCGCATGATTTGACTTTATTATTGGCTACCCCATACCACACATAACGGCTAAACGTTAGAAGTAATACATAGGGTTCATTTCTGTGCTGATTTACTTCCATAATAAAAAAGAACGCCTTTGTGAGTTTCGAAGTTCGGTTACGGCGTTTAACCATTCGGTTTATCGGTCGATGTCACGTAGCTACAGCATACAGCCATTCGACTTGATGGACCCAAATAAATTGGTTTTCCACCGGGTCATCAATAACTTAAGATGTGTATCGCGGTAAGTTTCAATGAGAGAGTCACGTGATCATTGGTCATCAGTTGGTATCATTTAACTCCTGGAACTACGGGAATTTGACGCCAGACTTGGGTTAAGGGGAACATCAGTCGGAACTATGGGGACTTGACGCCAGACTTGGGTTTAGAGGAACATCAGTCGGAACTATGGGAACGACGCCAAACTTGGCTTAAGGGGAATATCAGTCAGAACTATGGGAACTTGACGCCAAACTTGGCTTAAGGGGAATATCAGTAAGAACTATGGGGACTTGACGCCAGACTTGGGTGTAGGGGAACATCAGTCAGAACTATGGGGAACTTGACGCCAGACTTGGGTGTAGGGGAACATCAGTCGGAACTATGTGGAACTTGACGCTAGACTTGGGTTTAGGGGAACATCAGTCTGAACTATGGGGAACTTGACGCCAGACTTGGGTGTAGGGGAACATCAGTCGGAACTATGGGGAACTTGACGCTAGACTTGGGTTTAGGGGAACATCAGTCAGAACTATGGGGAACTTGACGCCAGACTTGGGTGTAGGGGAACATCAGTCGGAACTATGGGAACTTGACGCCAGACTTGACGCCAGACTTGTTGGGAAACATGAGAATATTTCACATGAAAGTCTAACATTTAAAAAGAAAGTAATTTGGGACTTAAAATCTATTTGCAAGTTTGAAAACTAACAATGATAAAGAAAAACGTATAAAAGTATTAGATCTAGTCCAAGTAGACTCTTTGGTGATATGACTTTCGTGAGGATTTAGTGTATCTCATATGGTAGACTTACACTAAATTGTGATGGAAAATATTTAAACACAAATGAATTTTTTTTTTTAACTAGCAAGGCGACTAAAATCAGAAAATAATTGCTATCAGAAAACAGTTCAACATGAGAGTATAGGGTTAAAAAGAATATATGATTGGAACAGTGTAATGCAAGTACTTGCACCAAAACAAAAACACTAACTAATGATTTTTTTCTTTAAAAATCGGCAGCACGTATTTCATTCTAAATAAAGCAAATATATTGCCAATCGCCATTTCAAAAACTAATCAGTCAATAAAAATGCATTATTCCCAGTATCTAACCCTTCTCCACAAGATGGATTACTATTTATTTATAATTATAATCATACCAAACATCACTTTTTCACAAATTAAGTGCGCGTGCGCTTTTTAAGATTCCAAGCGGTATTTGAAGAACCCTTCTCACGCTAATCATTATAACAAACATATTTCTACACATGACGTTTTTAATGTAGAGGGCAGGGGACAATTTCTAATGACACAATTTTTAAAATAGTTTTGACGTGACTGAATTGATTATTTTTAAATGCAACAATAATCATTTTGAAGATATTACTTGTCATGTATGATTTCATTGATGGTCAGTCGCGTCTTTAAATTGCTTGCTTACACAAATGACCAATTCACAGTATACCATTTTCAAGCTCTATGAGCAAAGTGCTCTTGACATACCGACAAGTAAGTTAACTTTCATAAAGTCTTCATGCATAATCGTAGAGTTCGCGCAGCATTTGTTATTGTCTGTAGGTTTGAAAAATCTCTTTTTAAACACACTGCTATTCATACAATACTCCCTTTATTCAGTCATCTGGTTGTTACAACACATGTTTCCAATACCATACACCATGCACACAACATGAAAGACATAAATCACATGTCCATTTACACCATTTAACAAACATAATAATAAAGTTCATACTATCTACAAAAAAGGACAATGTATCCATATCACCATTCACATTACACACTGAAATTGTTTGTTTACATTACAAACAGACAAAATGAATAGCACATTACTGTTTTTTACAAAAAATGTCTGATTTAACAAATGGGCACACTTTGTCGTCATTCAGCACATTCATTGAAGCACACCAGCACATTTTAGCGCATCAGCACATGACAATACTCACAAGAAAACTCCACACTTGTTAGAGCGAAGATTCACTCGATGTTTTTGGACAGTGTGTAGCCTTAAAACAAAAGTCTCTCTGAATCGAATACAGCACCAACGAGGTTCGCCCTCACACGATCTAGTGTTAAAGTCACTCCCCGCATCCTTGTCACCGAGGAAAGTATCGATCCGCTACACTGGTGAAAATGGACTTTTTCAATACCTGTACAGCAGTGAGACACAATCTAATTTCCGTATCGATCCTCTATGACATTGATACCCGTAGTTTGGGAAAGGAAATTCTGATCTACGTTTAGACAATCAATTTTTTTCCCAATCACATGACTTTCTAAACTTCTTATATTTGAACAAAAACACAGCTACACTAATGAACGTGTTTATCAGGTATTTAGAGCGGGCATATCCAGCATGGATGTATGCGTCATTCCTACGAATCTCTATCTAGCATCATATTTTAATTCTAAAAAACAAAAACTTTAACCGGTTGCGAATTCTCCACTTGCAAAGGTTAAGTAATAGAGTTCGCGAACTAAGATGTGTGTCACGGAATGAGAGAGAGAGAGAGATGAAAAGGTGGAGGGGGAGAGCGAATGAGTTATTTACAGAGAGAGGCATTGAGCGTCAAGTTGTGGCGGTAGCTGGACTCGGCCCGATCGATGACGTCGCCGGAGTGAGTGATTGAACCCACGGCGCGATGTGCGTATGTGTGGGGGTGGTCGGTGTGTGCGTGTGCGTGGGGCCGGCGCGTGAGTGGGAAAGGCCGATGACTCATTCATTGCGCTCAGAGACATTTTCCACCTTCCTCCACCCCCACCGCCCCGCCCCGCCCTCTTCCGCACCCCGTAGTTTCGGTGTCACCGGGCTTTCCACCCCCTCCTCCCCAGCTCTTCTTTGCCAACAGAGAAACGTTTGGGTCAAGACTAACGGTCTAGAGTTAAGACAAGGCCAGGAGAGTGGACGGGGCAGCAAACTGTTTGTCAGAAGGATGGAATACTTACATCAAGTTTGAGATGACTGACGACGAATGATACACGTGGGGTTGATGGATGAGGGGTGATGTATTTGGGATGAAGGATGTTGGGTGAAAGATGATGGATGAGGGAGAATAGATTTTGGATATGGATTATGGATGGGATGTTGGAGGATGGATTTGGGATAACGGGTTAACAGTGAAGAACGTTGAAGGGATTAGGGAGAATAGATTCTGGATAACGATTATGGATGAATGAGAGAGGATAGATTTGGGATCAAGGATGATCGGTAAAAGGTGTTGGAGGGATTAGGGAGAATAGTTTTGGGATAAAGGAAGTTAAGGGTGGTTGAGAGGTGATTTGGAAAAAGGAATAATGGATGAAGGAGGATGGATGATCGAGAGATGAGGATACATTTTGAATGAAGAATAATGGGTAAATGATGTCGGAGGGGTGAGAGATTATAAGGGATTATGATTGGGGGTATGGTGAATAAGGATGAGTAATAAAAGTTTTATGGACTATGTATACATTATGAGATATGAGGGGTGAAAGATTGGGTTTGACCTAGGCGATATCAGAAATAGCAAAGATGGTTTACGGTACTGTGAAAACACAGTTCTTATTACATTAAACATTTTATGGTAGGACCTCTAATAAAATCCCGAATAAGATGTGTGAAAAAAGGGGTGGGTTTGGGTGGCGTGAAGTCGGAGAAAAATAAATCATTTTAATTTTAGAGGCCAGGTTTCATTTTGGCGATTGCTTGTGATTGATTAAATGCGTGGTCGTATGAGTGACTCATGTGAGTCAGTGGTGGACACTCGTTGGATGACACTCTAGGAAAATTATTTGTCATTGTGCGTGGCCTTTTATATATATTAGCTGTGTTTTTACACGACTATTCGGGTTTGGGGGGTGACGGGAGGGTATCATCATAGTAGTTGTCGATGTCTCCATATCTGTGTGTATACGAAACAAAGTCCATGTTCGGGTAAGTGTATCTCATTCCCTTTATTTTGCTGTTTATACAGTGGCATAATAAGACAATGCATTTATTGACTGTTTATAATTAAAGATCAAAGCGTAACTTGGCAGGTCTTTATTAGTATTATCTGTATACGTTTAATTTGAATGATGCACGGACGATTAATTCCAAATGTTAATTTACATATTGATAGTAAAACACGTTTCCAAATAATGATAGTTGATGAATTTTTCCTTTGAAGATTTTTAACAGTTACATTTTTGAAGATGAAAAATAATGATTAAAGTAAGCTAGACAGATTTTTTTAAATTTTATTATTTTTTTAATTTTTATTTTTTTATAAATTTAAATTTAAAGGAAAGAGAAATATAGAGCTTCTTAAGTAGTGGGCTCAAAATGAGTAAAGTTGTGTTTTATTTTGTTTGTTTGTCTGTTTGTGGGCTTGTTGTTTGTTTGTTTGTTTGTTTGTTTTTTTTTGTTTTTTTTTTGTTGTAAATTTTTCAGAGATTGAACATAATCCCAAAGAAAACAGTTCATTTTGAATTTTAAACAATTTTTTAATTTAAAAAAAAATCTCGTTTTACGCTCTTTGTGAAGATATTAACATTGGCGCCATTTTAAAAAGTTTTCGCCTAAAATAAAGCGATAGAGTAAGTAAAGATAGGTTTCTAATTGTACCCTGTCTGCTCCTGAAAACGTGAAGCGATGCACGCATACTTGCAATACTTCACGATTGCTTTGCAATTTATTGAAGGCCATCGAAATGTATTCCTATTTTTAAAAACAAATTTTCTCCTTCATTAAAGAGCTCTTTTTTTCTTCTTTGGTTTATTTCGTCTGCCAATACCATTTCCTACCTTCACATACAATAGACAAGCTAGGGTTGTTATCGATTAATTTAAATTTAGTCGTTAACTTTTGAAAAATTACCGAATAATTAATCGATAATTTTGATTAAAGCTGAAAATAAGATGTATGATGTTATTAAACTGAAAATTTCATTAAATGTCCATAACATTAAGTTTTTGATAAAAATATATAGTATTTTTGGGAGATATAGACTACTTAAACATAAGTAGTTCAATTTATGTCAATGAATTTAAATTGTGTTATTGTTAATTAAGTAAAAACATTGTTTATTTTTTAAAATATCATTTTCGTTATAAAAACAGCTTATTTTAAAGTTTACACTTTGAAAATCTTTTTTTTTTAATGGAGAAGTTTGTACGTAAAGAAAACTATTATTAATAATTATTTTTTTAATCGAAAAAATTGTGTAAAATAACTCTTATGCTTTTAATCAATATTTTATCGATTAAAATAATTTTGATGGATAATTTTTTTTACCGATTAATCGAGAAATTAATCGTTAATTTCCGCAGCCCTAACAAGATCGGAATGTCGGTAAAAAATATATTGTGAACTCCATTTAAAAATAACTTGTCCCACCGCCCCAAACCTCACCGGCCAGTGACCAGACGTCTGGTTTGTGACTACGTGACAGACAACAGTAACATCTTTTGTGCTGATTACGTCACATATTATTGATGGGGCATAGACGTGGCCCTGGTCCCTGATTTAAAACAGTGCTCTAATCTTGTAGATTTCAAGGTCTGCCACCCCTCGGGAAAACATGGCCTTCAAATTGTTAAGTTTTTTTTTGTAATCGCCATTTTTGGTTTTAAAAAATTGTTATTTTATTTGCTTTATTGCCCTAATCTCAGAGCACAATCGTTCAGAATCAAATTAAACTGCTATGAAGATATTAAAAATTGTCTTCAAATAAATTTCTCTATACGAATTTAACGTTTAATAAAAGCATGACAAAATAGGATATGGTCAAAGCTATAAAGGAGAGGAGCTAAATGATTCAAGCTCAAACTTTCGTGTTTCTTTTCAACGTTAAAAGTTATGTGTGTTTAAATTGGGAGGCGAGTTCGAATCCACGCGAAGGCGAGGATTTGTTCCCGGTGCCTGAAGAGTCCCCGAGTCACCCAGCTCTGACTGAGTTCCTAACTAGACAATAGTCAGGCTGGGTAATGCATGGAACCCTTATTGCCGTGGCCTGTGACCGCTGCATCACTTGCCAACTGAAAAAAAAAACCACTTGTTTTAGTTTAGGTGACGGTAAATGAGCAAGCGAAGCTGCGGTTAGTTTATGGAGACAGGTAGTTCTCAGCACACACCTTGACTTCTTTCGTTACCTTATCTTAGAGGAGTTGGCATTGACGTCAGTCGATTTCGAAATGATCTTCACTTTAGGGCAACTATGTCTCATTAATAAACATAATTTGCAGTGTATTTCCGTCCGTCCGTCCCGTTCGTGACGCTTTGCGAGGTAACTTCCGATTTAAAAAAAAAAAATAAAAAAAAAAAAATAAAAAAATAAAAAATTAAACAATAGACGCAAAATATATTTTAAATGTTGGTTTTCGAGATTAACAGAGCGTGCTTCTCGATATAAAATAGTGTGACGCGACGTCATTTTTTATGATCTTATTAATATGTAAAGGGAACGAGGTAAAAGAGCCATGGTGTGTTTGATGTGATTAATATTATTATTATTTTTGTATTAAAAGTCCGTTTTTTTGTATGCGTGATGTTAATATCATGTACGAAATCCTAAATTTTATTTTCTACATCAATGTATAATATACGTTATTCGGTTTATGAGATTTTAACATTGGTTTGTGTTTCGTTGTCAAGTTTGGACGCGCTTTGAACTACAATGACATTTTTTTATTACTGCAAATGAAGTTTTTCTACTTATGTTTCAGTTTAGCATTTGTTTTTCTCATAGCTCACTTGAAAATAATGAAAACTTTTATTTGAATTCTTACAACGTGTATATTAAATTATAAATACGATAACTTATTGTACTTCAATATTTTATTTTATCACGTGATAAACTTTACTTCAAAGGTTTCATGCAAAAATAAATAGTTCTTTGTTATTCACATTTGAAGACCTCTATGAAGAGCTATGAGACATTTAAATTATTTTTTTTAAGTTATCCCCAGTATCTGACAGAGAATACAAAATAGAATTTTTCAGTCAGGTTTAATGAAAAAAATATATGTATCTGACTATTTAATAATTAAAATGTATTCAGTTAATTTATATCAAATATGTATAATTTTGAAAATTAAAGGTTTATTATCTCAAGACTACAAAAATGTGACATAGCCGTTTCTTCCCTTGAGCTCTACATTGTAAATAGTTGCATTGTTTTGTTTACACGTTTTTGATAATGTGGTGGTAATAATATTTGGTCCAATGGGCTCATAAACTGACAAGTCGTAATATATCTGTCAAAGTATATAGCGCGCAGCCTAAGCCCAGACGTTTTCTCATAACATAATTTTCGTGTATCTATTCAAAATATATAATTTGCTATGCATGTCCGTTCGCAACGCTTGATTTTAGAAAGCTTTGAACAAATAATTACTTTTAAAAAAAACACTCTTTTGGAATGTCCGCATACAATTGTTCAATATGGAAATGAGATTTAATTGTTCTCTCTTTGTATCTACATTTTCCGATTATTTACTATACGGTTTTCAGACAAAAGGGACCGTTAAAAAAACTGAAATATATTTGCTTTGAAAATTTCCGTCATTTTCGACGGGTAATAGACTAGTTACTAAATAGTTTGTTCTCCCATCCACCGTTTCATAAGAGCAGTGGCGGCGTTAGGTAAGCGCGGGGCCTAGTGCCAGCAATGACCCAGCGGGGCCAGAATACTAGTAAAAATCGCTCAGCACCAGTATGCTATGGTATTTAAAAATATGAAATATCTTGATTATTGTGTAATTTTAATACCGCGTGTCACCTTTTTATTAAATTATTACAAGTTCATTATTTTCTCTGGTCTATAAACAACGGTTCTTTGGTTCTACATGTATAGGCTATTAACCAGGACGAGACATGTTCAGGACCGAAACGCGGGGCCTACCTAAGCGCGGGGCCTGGGGCAGTCGCCCCAGTTGCCACCCTCAAACGCCACTCCTGCATAAGAGGGAACCTGTGAATAGTTCGACCCCGTCTCAATTTTGTAGGATTATCAATGCACCAACGTCTTGCTAATTTGAGGACGGCTCCAGAAATAACCAATAATTTTGTGTCCAGTATGGAGGACATTACTCTCATTGATTTATTTAATAAAACAAATGGGTTTTACTAATCACTCTCCACAAACAGACAAGAATGACGTCATTTGAGTGATAAACCATGTCCATATCGTTTGAGCGCAGACACTAGGCAATAGTAGGCAACACTAGGCAATACTAGGCACTAGGCAACACTAGGAAACACTAGGCAACACTAAGCAATACTAGAAAATACTTAGCACCACTAGTAAACACTAGGCAATACTAGGAAACACTAGGCAACACTAGGCAATACTAGGAAACACTAGGCAACACTAGGCAATACTAGGAAATACTAGGAAATACTAGGAAACACTAAGCAACACTGGGCAATACTGGGAATTACTAGGCAATATTAGGAAATACAAGGCAACACTAGGCAACACTAAAGTATTTAATCCTCATCAATATTTGCAACAGGTGCTAGTTTCCTTTTTAGTGCATGCAACATGTAAAATAGTAATTATTAGCCTTGTATGTGCCTGTAGCAGGCAATATATGTTTGTTACATGTCTGTGATGAGTGATTAGATCATTTAAAGTGTATGTGACAAATGGCACAGGTCTGGTAGTCGTCTGTGACAGACTTTAATGACTTGTCATTGTCTGTGACTGGAAATGTTGGATCCTGCTAGCCTGCTAGTGATATTGTCATTGTTCATGCATATGACAAATTGTGTATCTATCGTTTATATCTGGGACTGATGGCGTATTTATGGTCCATGTCAGAGACAGGTCATATTGTCAGCGCTGATTTCTGGGAGATGTCATTGACAATGATATGGGTTACGAATAAACTGTATTTATTTATCGGTGAAATCAATGTCGAAAATGGGTTTGAATTTCTCTTGTTACGAGGTTGTTTTTTTTTTTTTTTTTTGGGGGGGGGGGTGCAACGGTAAAACTATACTTTTTCGTAAAACAAAAACAAAATAGTTCAATGATCAATTTGCAAGAAACCCGCTAGTGAACTATTTTCCATGAGACACTTTTGAGTAGCAAACTTTCACTCAATGAAAAACTCTTTTGTATCCAAGTGGCCTCCCTCCAGTGAGTCTCCTAATGCTGCTTTAGCCCCCATTCCATTTCTTAATTAAGCTGTTTTCATGACCAATTGCTACCATCCAAGGGCCGCCTCCAGGCCGAGATGGTGAGGAAGACAGAGTGATAAGATCGGGCGGTAAAGGCAATAAGAAGGAAAAACTAGGCACCAGTGGCGAGACTGCGAACTTGGGTGATAAAGAAGATTTAACCATTCCCCCCCAATTTCCACCGCGCGCGGATGGAGTGATCTATTATCTGGACAGTTGAGATTGCCTCCCTTTTTTTCCGAGGTGTCGAGCATTTACCCGCACTTCTCGGAAATGAAAATCCAAATTTTGATTAAGTTTAAAATGTTTTATAGCGCCAGTTTTCTCCGCCATTCAATAATGTGCAGTTCGTGGATTTTGTCCAACCGATGCGGAGGGGACTCAGTGACGTGTCGAGAGTAGAGTCTTTCCGCCCGAGGACCTGTCGAGTAAACTATGGCCAACACGAGACTGAGAGATGACGAAAGTCGCTTGTTCGTTCGTTGTTGAACACCCAATAACCGTCAAATGATGAAGTCATTTTTAATTCAATGACCAACAAGTGGTTAAGGCTAAACAAACCCTAAAATCGAAACGCAAATGCGAATTATTTAAATAAGTTGAGAAATTGAGGGAAAAAAGTGTGTGGGGGGGGGGGAGACTGAAGCGGGTGCAATCTTTTTATTTATCAAGGAGGACGAGACTGTACAAAAAATGAATACACTTTGATACATTGCAGTCCATAAAACGTGGTATCACCGTCACAGACTCCCACAGCCAATTTGCACACAATAATCAACACACGGGTCAACGTAAAAGCTATACCATTCAAATCTAAGCTAAGTAAATTAAATAATAGATAACAGCAATTTTTAGATACCAGAATATCATTTATTTGTGTACGTAACCATGGTAACACATGAGAAAACAATTTTCAACCGACGTTTCCTCATTTAAATGCCTTTTGTTGCCTTGGTAACCGATGAGTGAAAGATTTCTAATCCAAATTTCTGTTCTTTGTGCATTCGAGCCAGTTCGGAATTTTTCGACTTGAAGTAACAAAAACTTCCGTTTGGTTAGCATGTCGAAATGTTCTCACAGTCAATGGTCGGGGGCAAATGGCATCGACACGAAGTACGAAAATGGCACATGCAAGCAGAGTAGTACATTGTTTGGTTTCCAAAACAAAAAACTCCGAGATCGCTGAACCGCGTGTTATGCCGTGTGTTCAGTGGACAATCTTCCTTGACAAAGTTTAAGCGGGACAATAAAATAACTTATTTATTTTTACATAAGTTTCAAATTCTTCTATCACAAACAAAATCGTCACCAGCACAGAATTACTTTAAAATAATAAATTTAATGTATATATATATATA
>MUZC01001094.1:724629-739949 GCA_002072015.1 Radix auricularia | reverse complement strand
TAGCACTAGTTTCCTGACTAGCGCTACGACATGTCGTAACGCTAGCAACATCCGACCGGGTCGTCTGCCGCTACGACAAAATTGTCGTAGCGCTAGCCACATCCATAAAGAAAACTAATATTTATTATTAATCATTAATTATTTGTTAATAAATTCCAAAAAAATGTTTAAAACATTTTCTACAATTTTAATTGCTATTTTATCGATTAAAATAATTATAATGGAATAAAAGTTTTACCGATTAGTCGAGAAATTAATCGTTACTTTCAGCAGCTCTAATGAATGATCGTGTATCGTTAAATATAAGACAACAGTTACATTTTGCTCAACAAATTATGCTACTTAGGTTGGTAAGGTTGGAAATTTTTTTTTCTGACACTCGCATTACACACTGTTACACACACGTTACAACTTACTGTTTATCCTGCTCGCCTACTCGGCTCCGGAATAAGCTATGTTTACTACCGTTTATATTCCTCTTGAATCTGGACAAAAATACTTCTCTAATCAATGACGAGGCCGTTGCTATCATGTATCCTGGTTGACTTTAGAAACCGTGCGTAGCAAGTTTACCACCAAAAAGTAAAAGGGCTTTTAGCAATAAAAACAACACAATAAATTTATTTTTAAAAAAATTAGTTCAGCTTTAAAAAGAAAAAAAAAAAACAATAGGGTAAGTCGACTGCCAATATTATTACTTTGGCCTGGCCTCAACAACATCAGGCTTCTATGACAGTAAAACTGCGAATCGATAATGGCACGAAGATGCTAGCTTCCGAGACGAGGCGCGCATGCGCAGATGTGGAGGCAGACGACAGTGTTTGGTTCTACCAGACATGTTAGTGTGTATGTGTGTAGTGAAGGGGGGCGTGGAGTGTGAAGGATTCCAGAGGTCGTTAGACTTGTAGTTAGAGTTGGTCCAGTAATAGGATTGAAGACAGCCTCTGAACATGCTTTCGAATGCCTGCTTTTAAATAAGCCCATTCTGCTACGTTCTTCATTATTATGATTTCAGAAACGCCAGTATCTGACAGGTCTTACATATCCTGTTGGTTTTGTTGTTTATTTGAAAGTAATAAATGAGAAGTGAACTTCTTCAATTTGCATGTTCAGCAGTGGCGGATTTAGCTATAGGGCAGGGGGGCGGGTTGCCCCCGCGCCCCTGTTGCGTCTAAAATGCCCCCCCTTAAGACGCCCTCGATGAACACTAAAAAGGTGTACCTAGAGCAGAAAAAAGATTGCTAAACACGAAAATTTTAATCAACACTAAACTGCAATACGACAATAATAATTTTTCGTATTTCAAAACTGTAATATCTGGTTTGGTCAGTCAGGGGCGTCGTCAGTGGAAAAGAATAGAGAAGTATTGAAACGAATGATAGACGTGAAGTTGTCCATAGCAAAACAAAGTTTGCCATTCAGAGTACACAGAAATTTCTTGCTTTAGTGATGGTAGTTGTAGAAATACTGGACATTTTCGTTAAATTTAGTGGGACGTGGTGGTCGAGAGGTAGCGCTCTCGACTGTCATACCGATGGTCACGAGTTCGAATCCACACGAAGGTGAGGATTTGTTCTCGGGGCCTGAGGAGCCCCCGAGTCACCCAGCTCGTGGAACCCCCATAGCCGTGGCCTGTGACCGCTGCATCACTTGCCAACAGATCATCTCTCATGGTCTGTGGACGCAATTATCTTCTGCATAGAAGGAGCGTCTGTATATCTAAGATAATTTTAAGCTTATTATTATTTTAAGACTTTGGACAGTCATCTGAAGTTTAAGAAGAAAAATGAAATTTATTTAAGTCATGATGTGCAAATTGATTTAATTCAATCATTTGCGTCTGAATTATCGGCAGGAATTGATAATGAAGTTAAGTCTTCTTATTTCTTTTCTTTAATTATTGATTCAACCATTGTTATAATATCTAAAATTGATAAGATGTCACTTCACGTTCAGTTTCAAAATCAGGAAATGTTGTGGCAAGATTCATAGGCTTTTATACTTTGGTGAGATGATTCTAACGGAATTACACATTACAAAAGTGAAACATTGATATCACAATCTGTGGAGGAAAGGAATATGATGGCGCATCTGTAATGTCTGGAATTAAGAGTATCCTTCAAACATTCACCCAATGCCATCTAAGTTCATTGTTGTGCCCATGTTTTGAATTGTGTACCTATCGAAGCAATCAATGTCTGTAAACAGTGATGTACAGTTGATTTTTTTTTTCCACAGCTGAAAGGTTGTATGTATTTTTTACGTCTACTTTACCACGTCTACATCTTCTTAAAAAAACATCATAAATCTCAATGTGAATCAACAATAAATACTCTAAAATGACATTATGATACAAGATTGGGTAGCCGTAAGCATGCAGTTGATGCACTTGTTGGATCATTCTCTGCTATTCTAGCCAATGCTAGAAGAAGATAAATTCAGGGGAATGAACAGAATATAAAGGTAGTGTCAGAGCAGAAGCCATAGGACTATCTGTTTTAATAACAAAATGTTCTTTTGTTTTTCTGATGCTATTTGTACAAAAGTTGGTTGATATTTTCGTGTTATCAAACCACTTGCAGCGCAAAAGTATTGACATTGCAATCGATGTTAAAAGATATAAGCTTGTCGAAATGAGAAGCGATCAAGCTTTTTAAAATTCTGAAAGTAGATGTCTAATCATTTATTAACGAAAATTGCTCCAAACTAGGTTTAAAACAAAATTTAAAGAAACGCGAATTGCAACAAATAAAAGTATGGCAGGCGAACTTAGTAGAGGTGAAGGCCAGTGAAGGGGCTGATAATCCAACAAATGGTTTTAAATCTGACACGTACTTCACTATCTTGGATACACTTCTAAAATAAATAGATGATCGATTTAATAACTTTAGGGGCACAGCTTTTTATTTCTATTGTCTTGATCCATCACAAATGTTAGAAGAAAATAAAGATTCTCTTCGAAGTTTATGCAAAGTTTAAAAACACATTAACCTTGAAGAAGCTATCATCTAATATTATACCTTCAAAGATTTGAATGCATCAAAATGTCCATCACAATCCAGTGAACTACAACTTATAGTTTATACCATTCTCGACTAAAAAATTAATGGCATCAAGTCTCCCTAATTTTTCAATACTTTATAAAAATTTACTTCAATCTTCCTGTAAGCAATGATTGAAAATCATCAAAAACTATTTCCGCCCAAAAATGACAAACGAACGTCTGTCTGGATTGGCAATAATTTCAATGAACGTGATCTAGGTGAGAACGTTGACTTTGAATCAACGATAAATAGTTTTGCTTCAATGAAATCGCGTAGATAGGAATTTAAAAAAGGCTCAGGGCTCTATATAAATTCGTATAAACTAAGTTTATTTCTTAGATCAATAAATATACTATTGAAATAAATATACGTTACTATTTTGAAAACATATCTGTTTATATTTTTTCTTCTGTTTTACTTGTTTGATTATTTAGAAAATTTACTAAATTAGTAAGCTAATAATTAGTAACGACTAGGGCTGCGGAAATTAACGATTAATTCCTCGACTAATCCTTAAGAAGTTTAACGATTAAATTATTTTTAACAATCAATCGACCCATCACTTACAAATAATTGAAAGTCAAAAAGTAACAAAAAAATAACAATAATAATAAATAGCGGCTGATAAATAATAAATTTCCTGAAGATTACACGAACATTTTGGTTTTAAACTATTGACTGACAAGAGTAACACCATTAGTTAAATCATTAAACCTTGAAACACTGGAGGAAAGAAGAACCAAGAGTAAATTATTAATTATACATAAGGCAATTAATTCTAATTTAGAAATACAACACAAAGATAACTTAATACAACCCTCAAATAGACATAAAGATAAAAACACCTTTCTTATTCCATATGCAAGAACAAACACATACAAGTTTTCTTTCTTTCCGCCCGGTATTCGGGCGTGGAATGGGTTGTCTGAAGAAACCAGGAAAGCCAACACTTTATCATCATTTAAAACTCTAATAAGAATACAGGACTAAACACAAACCATAGAAATACGAAGGACGCAATAATCTTCTGTGCAGAAGGAGCGTCTGTAACATATAAGATAAGATACGATAAGATAAGATAAGATAAGATAAGATAAGACTGACGGGAATGTTCAAAATGTTGAAAAAGTTCGTCTACTTATCAAACCAAATGAAAAGCGTATTAAGCTAATGGGAGTAATGGAGTTTGACTCAGAGACAGAAATGACGACAGCTCTACTGATGAATTACTGCGTAACAAAATGAGATGATAGTTCTTGAATCAATTAATCCTGTATAATGTTGGAAAATTAATGAACACCGATATCCGATAATTTCATTTCTTGCCAAGACCGTTTTCAGCATACCAGTTACCTCAGTTCCATGTGAATGATTATGAAGCTCGGCTGGTTATATTGTCAATTAGAACAGATCATCACTTGAACCAATTTATGTCAACACACTTTTTGCGTAGTTGGTGAAAAGTTGATATATAAAGGAGACATTCCAGTGCTATTTAGATTTCAAACAAGAACATTAAATGTTACTTATGACATCATAAATTAACATTTTTGGCTTGAATCGAAATAAACTATTAATTAATCGTTAATCTTTCAAAACTTAAGAATATAATTTAATCATTAACAGCCCTAGTATTTATCCAATCCTCTTATATTAGTGAAATTTTGCGGCGCCCCCTGAAATTCTCCTGCCCCCCACGCAGACAAAGCTAAATCCGCCACTGATGTTCATGTGCACATTTCTGCTCTCTTTGATGTTAAGAGGATGTGAATACAAATCATTTTAAGACTTAGGTTAAGGAATCTACTCTATTCTTTGTGTATGGTGGGTGAACGGATGAAAAGGGGATGCCTAATAACTGCATGGTAAGTGGGTATGATAAGAGGGTTGATAAATTTATGGTAAGTGGGTTGATAAGTGTATGATAAGTGGCTTGATAAATGTATGGTAAATAGGTGGAAAAGTGTATGTTCTATATTTTAGCTCCTTTCTGATATATATTTAAAATATATTTAACTATTGAGAAAAACTCAAAGAACCTGCACAGCAAACAACAAAGGCTCATGAAATACCGTTCAGACTTACTCTTGCCATGAATACTAAAAAAAAATGATAATATTTTCACCAACCATCCTGAAAGTTTGCGTTAGGACAACAACAAAAAAACCACACAAAAAAGAAAACACAGATTTGACCAAGTTTGGAAGTGATAGATAAACAAGACATGCTTGTAAATAAAAATTCTGTTTCTAAAAAAAAACACTTTAGGACAAGAGATTCTCAGAAATGCAACCCTCTGGCTCTCATGTATACAACGAAATTTATCTCCTGATTCTCAAAGATGCAATTGTAACTCTTATCCCTGGGCTAATAGAAATATTGAATTTTGTTTGGAAAATATTGACACTGCGTCGTCCAAAATATCATAGAGCACGCGAGAAATATTTATTTATGGTATATATTTAATAATTTGAGTTTGTTTTAGCTGTTAAAATGATTGTAGCCGCAAATGTTTGTTATTTTTTCTTGTGATTAACAGATTAAAATAAACCTTATTTTGGTTTAAGAAACCTTCAAAAAGTTTATGGGAAAATGGGGTCATCCACCTCAGGTACAGATTTCGGATAAAACGCACAATAAATGTCAATTTTCAAGCCAAACATAAACATTCATGTAAATCATTGATTGAAAAGAAATAATGGTATAAACTATAAACTTTCATGGCTGATATCTCCAAGACGTGTATTAATTCATATATCCAGAAGCTATTAAATCTAGAGATGGATCCTGCAGAAGCGTCGCTACGGTTGGTGTCACCCGGAGCGGTAGCTCATTGTGTCAACCCTTCTCGACTTGAGGGACCGTCCATAAATGACGTCACATGAGGTTGCCGACTTCTACCCCACCCTCCCACCGCGTCATACTTGGTCACAAAAAGTTAGACCCCCAACATTTTTTTACCTATGACGTCACAAAGCTTTGACCCCCCCCTCCCCACCAGAACCATATTTTCTAAATAAAATTAGCCTGTTGCAAATTGTGTTTTGGAATTTTAATATGTATTTTGTGTAAGGCTTAACTCTAATATCGTAACACGCGTGAAGCCATTGAAAACGTCATTAAATAAATTGTAAACAATCAAATATTTAACTGGTACTTTTATTTAAAGTTGTGTGTTTTCTATGTGACGTCACATTTTTTAAACACAACATGCCCCCCTTGTCGTACATCGTCACAGATCCATGACCCTCTCGCCCTAAGGCGGATTAAGAGGGTGGGCAGAGCCAGGGGCCGCCAATAATATAAATGTTATTGTAGTGTATAGCAAAGATGGGCTAATGATTGTATGTATCCCTGAAAATGCCTTGATTAGTCATACGGTAATGCTGAAAATATGAGCAGAAAGTATAACTGAAATTGATACCTGTTAACAAAGCCTTGTGTGACACAAGATGGTCAGGCCTACATGATGCTGTAAGGTCTGTTAATAAATCAAACCATGAGAATAGTGCAGAACTAAAAGAATTAGCAACTAACGAAAATCAGCCACGTGACTGTTGACTTGAAGCAGAAGGATTGAATATCTGGAGGTAGCTAATTTAATTGAAATTCGGGAAACAATTTTAGAAAGATTTCAGAAAACGAGTGTATCCCCTCAAGGGCCGAGAATGCCTTTGATTTAGGTCATGCATTAGAAGTCTCGCATGGAGTTTGTTAAAAGATAACATTCATAATTTGATACCTATAAAGACAAAGGAAAAGCCAAATCCGTGAAAAAGGAGAATAAATAATCTTCAATACTAATTAAAAAAGAGCAAGTGTCAGTTTGATAAAGGGACTTCACCAAAACTATATTCTGGTAATCGTTGACAAACTTTCTTGAGCCCTACAACATCGGTTAGGTGCGTATAGAGACATCCATGAGAGATTTGGCTTTCTTACAAACCTAACTGAGCTCAGCAATGACGCCATCCGATGGGCAGCAGTCAAGTTAATAGAACAATATTCAAGTGATTTCGAAGACTGCTTATCTTCAGAATAAGTTCAATTTTCAGAACTCTTAAAAAGTTGTTGTCCAGCCCCAGGCTCAAGGTTAGGAAAAGGAAGAAGCACAAAGCGAAATTCAAAACACGTGCACAGAGCTAAAAATTTTGCTGCTTTTGAATGAGTTAAATTGTCACAGTCATTTACATATGTAACATCGCACATCGCATCTATTTATCAATGATGACATCAAACTTCAGCAGAGAGCGATTATTTATAAAGTTGAAAAGAATATAAAATGAGTTAGAATTTGGATGGGACAACCAAGACTGGTATGCTTTCTCTAGACTCTACTGAGCATTGAAAAGGAACTTGTAAGCTTACTTTACTGACTTGATTGATAACTTCACCATGAGAAAAATTTGCCAACAAAAGTTGTAGGTTGACATAATAATAACTATTTTTATGACTTTTAGATTTTCTATAATGAAAACAATTCGTTACCCCATATAAATTAAACTGGAAAAAAACATACGGAATAACCCGTAATATTATTCTTTATGGGGGCGCGTTCGTAACCACGAAACAGCGTAAGTCTGGATAAGACCGTCGTAACCGGGGGACTTCATGTATATAAACATCCATGCTTGTACGTCTTTAATCAATATAAATAAAACTAATTATTATATCAAACAGATTGAATTCATAATTTTCTCATGAAAAAGCAACAAAAAAGATCTTTTGATTTTTTGGGGCCCCTGAATAGTGGGTAGGTGTGGGCCCCTGAATAGTGGGTAGGTGTGGGCCCCTTTTGGTAAAAAATTCCACAAAAAAACACGGACTGGTTTGATGCACATTGGGACGAGAGGAAAGTTGTCACTGAAGCCAAAAGGAAAGCTCTTATGGCCTACAAGGAAAAGCCTACACCCGACAGGCTACATGCCTTAAAAGCAGCCAAGTCACATGCCCAAAAAGTCGCACGTCAATGCGCCAATACCTACTCGCTTACCCTCTGCTTCAGCATAAAGTTAGCTGCAGCCATGTACGAAAATATAAAAAAGCAACTGGCCCATTGACGTCCAAAGTTGCCCCCTAAAGTCCAGGAGTGGAGAAATTATCCAAGACAAAGTAGCGCAGCCAAAAATGTGGGTTGGGCATTATCTGGAACTGTTTGCAACAGTTACCAGTCTCAAGAACCACTATAGATGGCATCCCCACTATGTCGCCAATGGAGGAACTTGATTTCGTGCCCACACAGGAAGAGCTTAGTAAAGCAATTTACTGATTAGCTTGTGGAAAAAAACATGGGAATGATGGCATACCACCAGAAGCTCTAAAGAGTGGCAAGACAGCTTTATAACAACCTTTGCACGAGCTTCTGACACTCTGCTGGTAACAGGGCTACATCCTCAGGACCTCAAGGATGCAAATATATTGATATTATATACGAAAAAGGACGATAGAAGTGACTACAATAACTATCGCGGCATCTCAGTCCTTAGTATTGTAGGAAAGGCCTTTAACCGTGTCATACTAACGCTAGTATAGAGTTTAGCATCCCAAGTTTATTCAGAATCTCAGTGCGGTTTCTACCATAGACATGATGTTCTCCATACGGCAGCTCCAGGAAAAATGCAGAGAGCAGCAGATGCCACTATAAATTGCCTTTGTGGATCTTAAGAAAGCCTTTGATTTAGTCATTCGCAACGGACTATTCCAAATTCTGGAAAAATTCGGTTGTCCCACACACCTACTCACCATCACCAGGCATGAAAATATGCAGGGCAAGTTCAGTTCGATGGAGCTACGTCAGAAGTCTTTCCAGTCAGCAGCGGAGTTAAACAAGGTTGTGTACTCGCAACAACACTGTTCGCAATATTCTTTTCTGTACTACTTCGATACGCATTCAAAAATAACTGAGATGGAATCTGCTTACACAACATAGCTGATGGAAGACTTTTCAACACTGCCCGCCTCCGAGTCAAAACCAAAACGACAGATGTCCTAATTCGTGAGCTAATCTTTGTTGATGATGCGGTACTGATAGCACACAATGAAACAGATTTGCAACAACTCGTGTCGAGCTTCTCCAACGCCTGGAACTTATTTGGCGTGCAAATCAGCTTGAAAAAGACAAACATCATGGCCAAAGACACAATTTTACCTCCCTACCATTACCATCAATATCGACAATGAAACCTTGGAGGTTGTGGACAGCTTCACCTATTTGGAATCCAAAGTCTCCAACACACAGTCCATTGAGAATGAAATAAACAGTAGCGAGACATGAACCATTTAGAAATCCCATGATTAATTCTTTATAAAAATATTTATTTTAAAAAAAATATGGTCTTGTTAAAATCATTTTAAAAGTTGAAAAAATAATTGTCTCACGCCATATATAAATTACACTAAACTTACTTTAATAGGCCAATTTAATGATAAAAAAATTATTATATTACTTATTATTAAGATTTTTATTTATTTCTTTGAAGACATTTATATTCAGTAAATAGTAACGTTAAAAATAAATAATAGGACTGCTGCAAAGATTTAAGAAGGTATATAACTATAAAACTATCAACTGTGCTTTAGTATTAACTTTGGTTTAGAATAAAACATTCACAGCTCACAGGGTCGTAAACGTGCAGAAAAAATCCAATATTTACATCTACTCAAATAAGTGAGAGAGTCATTGGAAGACATATATGTGACGTATTTGATGACTAAAATATATTATATTTAAAAAACTGTGACGTAAAACACGAAATTCCGTAAAACAACTTCAGCGAACCGTTCATTGAGCAGAAATTTTTTTCATTTAATTTTCGTTATAAGCTAAATTTGTTTAGCTTTTTTGTTACATGTCACTTGAATTATTGTCTGAATATATATCTACGCGCACAGCATCAGCATAAAAAAAAAATCAAGCGCGGCTGACGGGGTCCGCCTCCCGTTGGGGCCCCTAATAAATTGCAACATTCATCGCATGGAGGTTGGTCCCTACCTCGTTATAGCATTAACAAGGGAAGAGTTAAGCTAAAAATCGACTGACAAAATACTTAGAAACACCTACAATGTCAGTAATCTAAAAGTTTACATCAATATACAGGGTTCTTCACTCAATCAGTGCCCCGATGGTTCTGTTAAAGCTACTGTCAATGGGAGCCTACAACTAAAAGAAAAGGAAAACACATGTGAAGAAACAGACTGAATTGTGATACAACCTATAACGAAACAAATGCAGACTTTTATCCCACTAACAATTTCAAGAAGAAAGCTTCTTAGCCCAACTCGTGGCCTTACTTTTGAAAAGTGTGTATATTATGGCCGTACTCGAGAGTGTATATTATGACCGTACTAGAGAGTATAATATGGCCTTACTCGAGAGTGTATATTATGGCCGCACTCGAAAGTAATTATTATGGCCTTACTCGAGAGTTTATATTATGGCCGTACTCAAGAGTATATATTATGGCCGTACTCGAAAGTGCATTTTATGGCTGTACTCGAGGTCTTGAACAACAGAGGCGTACATATTAAATGTAAAAAGAAAGGTGCGGCGGTTAATTCAGGGCAGTGGTGTCACAAGGGGGGTGCGGTTGGGGTGGGCCGCCCCGGGTGACACCATCAAGGGGGTGACACCAGAATGTAAAACTCTATTTTCTCCCGTTATTTAGCACTAGAAAACTGGGAGAAGTTCTATGGGTTAAATCGTGAGGGGTGACACCATGAGCTACCGTCCCGGGTGACAACAACCCTAGTGACGCCTCTGCTTTAGGGCCATACGCTACATTCTGACAGGAACAGAGGGCAACAACATCCTCCTTAGCGATGAAGTCATTCAACACATGAACACTGGGATTAAATAACAACTACACGACTACTTGAATCAAAATGTGGAATTGGTTGCCTGATGAAACCAGGAAAACCAACATTCTATCATAATTTCAAATTCTTATAAAAATCCAAGACTAGATATAAACCAATGTAAGCGTAGGACGTATTACTCTCCTGAATTGAAGGGGCGTCTGTAAATGATAAGATAAGATACAAGTAAGGAATCGAAAGTGTTCGCATGCGTTTGAGCAGCAATTAATATATATATTCGCGTAAATTATTTCTTAAAAATAATCATGTATTGCTTGATTAAGTTAATGTTAAATGAACAAAAGAAAACGCTAATTCCATATAAATATATATGTAATTGTATTGACTGTAAGTTTTGATCTTGAATCGTCGAAAGTATGTAATATTTCATATTTTAAAAACGAGACAACGACATCCTCATTTTCAGATAAAAGATCGTGCTTCTTTATTTTAGATATACTTTTTAAAATTAATTTTTGATAGAAAAATAATTCAACATAATATTATTATGCATTAAAAATTAACTACAGTTTGATATATTTATTTTCAACGTTTAATTTACGATCATTTGAAAAACACGCTTAAAAGGACCTACTTTATTATTGGTTTTTAAAAATGTGTGTATTTAATTCGTTCAAAGATTTTCAGTGTGATAACCAAAATTAATGAACGGTTTCGTTGTTGTCGGTTTTTTTTTTTTTTTTTTTTTTTTTTTTTTAATGTGTTGACATGCTGAACAATAAACATCGCAGGCACTCCAACCATTACAGTCCCGCACCCTTCCTCTTGTGTTCTTTAACATGTGAAACCTCCCTTGCAGAAATACTTATTTTAATAAGACGTACAAAGTTGTCAGAATTTATAGTTAACAAATTTCAAAAGTTAAAATAACAATCATGCTGCTGGGTCTGTATGACCAGTCTCAACGTAAAACCATTGTTATTTACGTTTTTTCCGGGGCTTACATAATGACATGTTACAATGGGTAGAATCAGTAACCACCACAGCACGCCGTGTGCTGGCGAGGGTTATGGGAACGGTAAATAAAGTGAGTGCGGGGGGGGGGCAGCGAGAATGTAGGCACCTTTAGACAGGACCATCTGACCATATTGCCTTTTTATTGTCCGATTACATCGGATCGGGGCTGGGGTGGAGTTACATAGATTTGAAATGACCTGAGAGGAATGGCACATTTATGACAATCATGAATGTACGTTTAATGTTGACTGGTTTTTACCTGTTTATACTTTTTCAAATGATCGTAAATTAAACGTTACAAATAACTATTTAAAACTGTATTTAATTTGTAATGATTAAAAAAAATTATGTTGAATTATTGTTATTCAAAAAATTAATTAATAGCGAGTTCACTATTGACTTCGCTGCCCAGCAAATAGTTACACAAATTTAAAGATGCGAATAAGCTCGGAATAAATAACATGGAACAAAAATAATTAGGCAAAAGTAAGATGAATTAAATAAGAAAGCTAAAGTAAGTTGGCAGAAATAAGATGGCAATAAGGAGGTAAAAGAAGAAGGACCTGCTAATTTAAGTGACATTACTGTCACATTACCTAGAGCCCCCCCACCCGCTTTTAAATCTTCATATTTAAATCACTACACGGCAGGGGTGTCTAATGTCCGGCACGCGGCTATATGCGGCGGAAAAAACAAAAGTAAGAAATGACCCACTTTCCTTAATGCTATCGAGCTGAAATTTTGCACATAGACTCGTGTCGCAAAACAATGCATTGTATCAAAATTTCAGGTCGATAAAATGTACCATATTTAAATTAATGCATTTATAGTTTATCTCTATATAACTGTCTGTTGCCGACATTCACTTGTTTGCTAGATTTCAGTCTCACCATCGGTGACCACCCCCACCACCCCCCTTTTACAGCAAGGGATTTCAGTCACTTTCAGTCTGTAAATGTTTGTCGCACGGTGTACATTATTTTGAATATAATCAATACTTTTAGTTCCGTGGTTTCTGGCGAGAAGGGGTGACCTCTACGTGGTTCGCCAGACGAGTATGGTCGTGGAGCAGACCACAACCTGAAACCAACAAACCCCTGGCTTGGACAGCCGAAGACCGTTGTTAGGCGCTAGGTGCTAGTCATATATGATTACAGTCGCTGTACGGATCTTAGGCAAAGCATTTAGATGCAATGCCGATGATGAAAACCAAAGTACCCGTTGAGGGTCGGGTTACTCCGAAGCGACCGTTTCGTCCCCCTCATTTAACTAGCAACGCTGTTGAGCGGTGCCGGTTTAGGGCCAGGAGCGCCAGTACGGAATAGCAAAAGGTACCGCTAGGAAACGCTTTTGGTCGCCAGCTCTGAGGAAACCTTCCGGTGGGGTTTAAACCCTAGTTAGGTCAGTGATGATCCCCACGCTTTGCGGCGATCTNCCCCGGGGGGGGGGGGGGCTTCTCAGTCTTTACGTCCCTTAGGGGGCCAGAGGGTTGAGGGGGTTTTCCGGGAAGCCCCATGAAGAGCGCAGGCTCGGGACTGCTGATTTTCTTCCACATGTAGGATTTTCAGTTCCGTGGTTCGACAGACGAGTAGGGTCGTGGAGTAGACCACGACCTGAAACCGACAAACCCCTGGCTTGGACAGCCGAAGGCCGTTGTTAGGTGTTAGGTGCTAATCATATATGATTACAGTCGCTGTACGGATCCTTAGGCAGAGCATTTAGATGCAATGCCGATGATGAAAACCAAAGTACTCGTTGAGGGTCGGGTTACTCCGAAGCGACCGTTTCGTCCCCCTCAATTAACTAGTAACGCTGTTGAACGGTGCCGGTTTAGGGCCAGGAGCGCCAGTACGGAATAGTAAAAGGTACCGCTAGGAAACGCTTTTGGACGCCAGCTCTGAGGAAACCTTCCGGTGGGGGTTAAACCCTAGGTAGGTCAGTGATGATCCCACGCTTTGCGGCGATCCTAACCATAGAGACTCGTAAGCTGTGCCGTGGTGGCGCCAAAGTGATACTATATTGATAGCGAGTCATAGTAGGAAATTCCACACCTCCCTTGGGAGGCACACTTAGTGGGAGGTGTTTTCGACCTAGTGTCCTGGACGCCCAGGCGGCCGCTTGTAGCTCCGGGGGGTGGGGCTTCTCAGTCTTGACTTCCCTTGGGGGCCAGAGGGCTGAGGGGGGTTTTCCGGGAAGCCCCATGAAGAGCGCAGGCTCGGGACTGCTGATTTTCTTCCACATGTTGGATTTTCAGTTCCGTCTGAAGGGGTGGCCTCTACGCGGCTAGACAGATGAGTAAGGTCGTGGAGCAGACTACGACCTGAAATTGACAACTCCTGGCATGGAATGCCGAAATCCGATGTTAGGTGTTAGGTGCTAGTCATACATGATTACAGTCGCTGTACGGACCTTAGGCAAAGCATTTAGATGCAATGCCGATGATGAAAACCAAAGTACCCTTTAGGGTCAGATTACACCGAAACGACCGTTTCGCCCCCCTCAATTAACTAACAACGCCACTGAGCGGTGCCGGTTTAGGGCAATGAGCGCCAGTACGGATTAGCCAAAGGTACCGCTAGGTACGCATTGGACGCCAGCTATGAGGAAACCTTACAGTGCGGGTTACACCGTAGCTAGGTCAGTGATGATCCCCGCACTGCGGCGGTCCAAGCCATTGAGACTCGTAAGCTTTACCGGGGTGGCGCCGAAGTGATAGCGAGTCGAAGCAGGGAAAATTCCACTGATAGCAGTGATAGCAGCGATAGCTGTGATAGCTGTGACAGCGGTGATAGATGTGACAGCTGTGATAGCAGTGATAGCTGTGATAGATGTGATATTGTTAGCTGTGATATTGTTAGCAGCGATAGTAGTGATAGCCGTGATATTTTTAGCAGTGATAGCAGTTGCCCCATATTGCTCAACAAAATCTCACACTTAAATATTTTTAAAATTTCTAAAAAAAATTAAGTATTGAGAAGAAAAAACAACAAGCAAACAAACGAAGATATCATTGAAAAACTGTTATTGCAATTCATTCGTAAACTTAAATGATGTCTTGATCTGGACCGCGCATGCCTTTACTGATCTTATCTGTTACAGAAGCTCCTCTTATACAGAAGATTATACTTCATGGAAGACGACCCTGTTACTTTCTTTGCAAAAGAAAAAAAATCGACGCCCCTGCTGTAGGGCCATCTGCATAAGTTGGAATATTACTTCACAATTTGAAAGAAATTTTGGATGACCTGACCCGACCTAACACGACCTTGACCCGAGATCCCCGCTCAAGTTCACTGACACTTCCGGTGCCAGATCCTAGCAGGAGGTCGCTTGTGGCCCCGATGAGAACCTAAAATTTGTCAATCACATGTCATAAACCGTCATTAACGACTGGCCAGTAGCAATCAGACGGGAACCGGGTTATTACAGGAGGAGACGCGGGGG
>MUZC01001094.1:697270-719858 GCA_002072015.1 Radix auricularia | reverse complement strand
CCCGATTGAAAAAAATAAAAGCTACGCAATACTTGAACTAAACGTGTAATTAACTCGATAACACGGGCATTCAAGTAGCGCAGTTTATGCTGATTGGTATTCACGGTACACATAATAAATGCTAATCCTGACAAAGTAAATCAGCGCACTTCTGCTTCACCCAACTTTTATAAATTAGTCTATACTAACAGCCCATTTTACAGCGAAAAGTTCTCATACAATTACAGCGAAAAGTTCTCATACAATTTTTTTTTATTACCGTAAAACTAAAGAAACTAACATGGGACGATGTGCTCTTGATACGGTTAGAGTTAATTTGATTTAGAGGACTTTTTAAATTTTATTTTATTCAAGAGAAAATCACCGTGCTACGCGAAAACATCTGATAATCATAAAACTCCAATGAAGTCATTTATGTGTAAATAATTGATGTTTTATAAGCAGGTTGTTTAGTGGTAACATGCTTACAATCGGCCGATAAAGGTTCTGCCGATGGGAAACAAAATTTTTGTTGGGTTAAGAGATGTGCGTGTTTTAAAGTTGATTCGATTGATGAGTCGGTAAAAAAGGTGGAAATTAGGGTGATGAGTTACCACTTGAAGAGTTGAGGTTTTTGTAACATTGCTTTTTGGGATTTTTGATAATTATGTTATGATGTACATATGTTTGATTGTCTTTTGAGTAGAAAGATTATTAAGATTTCTTTACCTGTGCATTTTTGTGTGTACCTTGTTGTTTTACTGTTAACATTGACAGGGTCAATGTTATTATGATTATGCGCTTTAGGCTGACTAAGGCGAGTGACTTACATTGGGAGAATTGGAAGAGTTATGAGATTGATTTTTTATGTGGATTTGCTGACGTATGCGTTTACATGAACCATGCTAATGATGAACTGCCTATATGTGTGTTATTGTAATGCTGTTACTTGAATTTTTGAGCATAATGAACCGCTTGAAAATGTTTTGCTGTATTATGCTATTATTTGATTTAGGATGATGATTTGACATTGTGTCTTATTTGAGTAATGCTAGTAACGTACATGAACCAGGATTATGAGAAAACTGATATTTTGTTGTTGTTGTGTAATGTTATGCTTTTACTGAGTTTGAGAATGAGGAATTGCTTAGTTATGGTTTGCTTTATTTAGTTACATGATTTATGTGGAATAATTGACAAATTGTGTTTTGTTGTGTAATCCTGGTACACGAACATGTTTGATGTATTGAATTGTTGCGCTTGGTTGTTCTTATGATATGAGTTGATTTGTGACAAAGATGAGAAGACTTGTGCTTGGACTCGGTTGTTTTTTTGTGTGTGCTTTTAATTGATGAAATGACTATGTTTGGGGTTACGCTTTTAGCCCATTATGAGTATTTTTGCTTTGTTTTTTTTTTTTGCTATTAATTGATCATGATTATTAAATGTCTGTGGGTATTTTTATCGTCAGATGCAAAGCCTTACAACGCTAGCTTTGCCTTACGACGCTAGATTTTCTTTATGACTTTAGCTTTGCCTTACGACGTTAGCTTTGTCATAAGACATTGGCTTTGCTTTACGACGTTAGCTTTGTCTTACGATGTTAGCTTTGCCTTACGACGCTAGCTTTGCCTTACGACGCTAGCTTTTCTTTACGGCTTTAGCTTTGCCTTACGACGTTAGCTTTGTCTTAAGACATTGGCTTTTCTTTAAGACTTTAGCTTTGCCTTACGACGCTAGCTTTGCCTTACGACGCTAGCTTTGCCTTACGACGATAGCTTTTCTTTACGACTTTAGCTTTGCCTTACGACGCTAGCTTTGCCTTACGGCGCTAGCTTTGCCTTACGACGCTAGCTTTTCTTTACGACTTTAGCTTTGCCTTACGACGCTAGCTTTGCCTTAGGACATTAGCTTTGCCTTACGACGTTAGCTTTGCCTTACGACGCTAGCTTTCCCTTACGCCCACTGAGCGTCATTGGTCTGCATTACGTACTCGGTTGTTTTTGTTTTTTTTTCATCATGATTTTTAGTTCAATTTCGAAGATGTTTTGTGTTGATGTTCTCTGCGGTTTAAACAAAAAGAAATACTTTAAGAATTTCCCACATTTTAACTTATTGAGTCCCAACTCAATTTAATGTAGTTTGTCCCTTTTCCATGCATTTTGAACTTTCACCTTACATATCACATTTAGAACTTGATCAATGGATCTTTTATTACACACTTCCAACTAACAATTATTTCAACCATTCACCATTTATTTTAAATTTTATCTATTCATCTAAAATTTGAACCTTTAGACATGTGCCGTATAACATTCACTGTATATTTGAACCTTTAGACATGTGCCGTATAACATTCACTGTATATTTGAACCTATAGACATGTGCCGTATAACATTCACTGTATATTTGAACCTTTATCCGAGGTAATAGTTTCGGACTTGGATCAACGTTTTGCAAACATTAATTTCGAACTGAACGCATGAACGACATATTTTGACCGCTAGCAATGTACCACACACTTCGACCTCTCTTCGCACACCATAGATAACCACTCTCTTTAATTAAGCGCTGTGCCTCCTTTACTTTCTGTCCGTTTCACGAAATCATTTTTTTTCTGCCTTCTGATTCGATCAATCTCACAAAGGCATTTTCCTTTCTCTTCTCGCTTCTCAAACCGATCTCCACAAATTGATGGCTTCACTTCCTTTATTTATTTTAATTTTTTAATATATATATATATTGAACTGAGCCTAGAGCGAGGTCATGTATGGCACTTCAGCACTCAAATCCCTACAAAGTCTACACACGACAGTGCGAGGAAATGCTGGATTTGAAAAAAACAACAGCACGGATAATTCCTATTTAGAGGAGTGACTTTCGTTATACAACATTGTTGAGTCATGCAGTGTGATCTCTTTGTGTAGGTGTCACGTGATGTCTGCGGTCCTCAAATTTCACAGATGTGGCCTCTGTAAGGTTTATAAAATTAAATTCTCGAACATTTGTAAAACACACAAATCATGTTGAATCTACAATGGTGAACGAGCAGGGATTGCGGTTGAACTGAAGCTGCTATCAAAGATGTCTTATTTTATATGTTACAGACGTTCCTTCTGTACAGAATATTATTGCGTCCTACGTTTATCTATGGTTTGTGTTTATTCCTGTATTCTTATTAGAGTTTTAAATGATGATAAAGTGTTGGCTTTCCTGGTTTATTCAGTAAACACAATCCCCACCCGAACTCCGGACGGGAATAAAGAAAACGTGTATGTGTTTGTTCTTGCATACGGAATAAGAAAGGTGTTTTTATCTTTATGTCTATCGGAGGGTTGTATTAAGTTTTCTCTGTGTTGTATAGCTATGACGTTAAAGTCGTCTACTTTTCAGAGTTTTTAAAAAAACATTTTGAAGGCTCACAACGGAATCGTAGATGAAAGACATGATGTGAGTGGCTTTGCTCTTTAAATGTTTGTTAGAAGTAAGATAAAAAATGAAGTTTTTACACATACTCTTAAAAAAAAACCCACTAAAATGCCATGCTAGAAGTAATATAATAAAAATAAGAGTAACTCCGTGGCAGAGATTCATACAAGACAATCAAATACTATACCTTGGATCTCCCGCAACAGAACATTCCGGACTGGACTGGAACTCTAGGCCTTATCCACCAGTGCATGGAGACAGCCCAGCAAGTGCGCTACCCACTGAACCAGCAGATGATGAAACCCGGACGAATCATTTCAAAAAGCTTGAAAACTCCATTGCACAAACGGACGGAGCTTCCCACTACATACTGAATAGTCGGACAAGAAGAACTATTTTTTCCACAACACCCTGCATGCTGGAACCACAGAATGAATGGTTGGGTGACGATCCACTGTGATCTACGTGCTTCATCGCTAAAATGACACCGCTAAATCATAGAACGAGGTATCCCAAACATTTCTTATGTTAAGGAACACATATCCATTGCACTAAATCAAGTGTGATAATGTCAACAACAAATACTTTAAGAGGCTTCCGACGAGTAGCCAAATTTTTTTAATGGGAAGAAGGCAGTCTCTTTTAGTAACGAACTCCTATAGTGGTAGCCCCGATGGGTGTGGACAAATAGACTGATGGGCACGGTCACGTGGTATATGAAGGTGACGCGTCATACAAACGAGTTGTACGCGGCCACCAAAGTTTTGCGCGTAAGTCCATAACATCACCAGAGAATGGGTCGTAAAATAATGATGTGATTATAGCACCACGTAGCTGAGTGTGACCATGCAATCCGGATTTGACATTCCTGAAGAGAGATTATCACATGAAACTTGCATGTTTTTATTGTAATGATGGGGATGAATGAGAACAAGTCACACGCTTATAATATTAATGTTCAATGAAAGGTTAAAATATAATTTTAAGATCCCATCAAATTTTAGAAAATTGTGATACTTCACTCCCAACAGAATCTTAGAAGGTTGCTGAAGTCAATTAAAATGAGTTGTTGTTGTAATTTTTTTTAATTATTAGAAGGTTAAATCTTACAGGTGCTGTGAAAACACACATACATTATATAAATATCCACAGTTACGGATTAAAAAAAAAAAATAAGATGAAAATCATTCACATTGCTGTTATTTTCGGCAAACTATCTTGAAGATATTAAGACACTTATAGGCGGTTTCTTTCGGAAATCGTACATTGATCATTGGGGCTGTAATGTTCTTGCCGAGTCCAGTTTACGTCATGATGATTCAGCTGATCTGAAAACATAGGAAAAAACATGTTTGTTGAAGTTAATCATTTTCTTACATTGGTACAACTGACATTCCCCTGCAACTACACTATAATCAAATTGTTCGTTTGTTATGAAGTTGCTGAAAAATGTCACATCTTTTAAAGTTTAGAAGCTTACAGCATGAGATCATTCAAAGAGGATTCCCTTCATTTTGAACTGAAATATTCAGAATAGGATTCAGTTTTGAGTCAACAGACTACAAATAATGACTCAGTCTACGTGCGACACCTCTAAGAGTGCATCAGGTGCCGGACTATGGGGAACAAGGTAAAGAAAACAGCGACGTTTTAGTATACAGACTACAAATAATAACTTAGTCTCCATGCTATTCCTCTAAGAGTGTATAAGGTGCCGGACTATGGGGAACAAGGTAAAGAAAACAGTGACGTCACGTCCAGACCATTGGGGGAGATACTGAAAACTTTCACCCGGTGCTCGGTTAAAATCGGACATGTGTCGACGCTGACAAACAACACACGTCACCTAGAGACAGCAACTAACTCAGCGTGGTCTTCAAAGCCTCTAAACTCTAAATGAAAACTTCAGTCTTACCAGTCCTGTTGCACGTGTCCTGAAAGATTAATTTAAATGTTATCCGGTGGTCGTTTTACTTGTGTAGAGATTGATGACAATAGTTATTGCCAGTGGTGGTGAGCAAGTGGTCAGGACACATTACCGACGGTTAATAAAATATATTTATAATAAATTGATAATTTATATAGCGCTGTATAATTCCGGTGTGGAACTAGGCTCGCAGCGCTTTACATGAAGGAAATGATATACATATAAGTATGTATTAAACAAACATTCATGTCATAGCAACCACATAAATTACAGTACATTACACATAAGCAACGTCAATCATTTGACGAAATGTTGTTTCATTAATTTTGATTAATTTTAATTAAAAAAAAGATGTGTATAAGTCTAAGTGCACTGATATCTTCTAATAAAACTTGATCGACGTTTTTGTAGAAAATTGATTTGGGTTATTTGGACAGGTTGGTTATTTGGAGGGGTTGGTAATTTGGAGGGGTTGGTTATTTGGGCGGAAAGGGTTATTTGAAGGTGTTGGTTATTTGGTGGGGTTGGTAATTTGGAGGGGTTGGTTATTTGGAGGGGTTTATTATTTGGAGGGAGGGGTTTATTTGGAGGGGTCAGTTATTTGGAGGGGTTTGTTATTTGGGGGGAGGGGTTATTTAGAGGGGTTTGTTATTTGGGGGAAGGGGTAATTTGGAGGGGTTGGTATTTGGAGAGGTCGGTTATTTGGAGGGGTTGGTAATTTGGAGGAGTTGGTTATTTTAATGTATTTACTTATCTATATTAAAATGAATGATCCCTTACAGACCATGAAGGTCCATGGGAGCAAGTGAAGTAGCGTTCACACGTTTCATTGACCACTAACGAGCATGGGATTGTGTGGTTAGCACAATGCCCCGGGGGCCTTGCCAGATCCGCGGTTTCGAGCCCGCGACACGGGTTCTTGCTGCGGATCGGTAGTCCAGCTCGCTACAACTTAGACCACCGCGCCCCCTTATCTATATTAGGTTGGGATTTAAACAGCTTATAAGCCTTTCCGTGTGTGTCTTATTTCGGCACAAAAGATGAATGTTAATGTTGGACTCTTGAAAGGGAATGGGGCCGTACATAAATGACGTCACGCGGTTTTGGCCGATTATTCACCCCCTGACCCTCGTCAAACGTCGTTGCAAAATGCAAAAAGTTAGACCCCCTTGCAATATTACGTCACAACGCTTTGCCCCCCCCCCCTTTCCAGGTCACAAAGCTNCCCCCACCAATAAAAAATTTGAAAAATAAATTGAACATGAGCTTTTTTGAAATATCGTTTTGGTCATTTAAGTATGTATTTAGTTTAGGCTTGCATTCTAATATCGCAACATGCGTGAAGCCCATTTAAAACGTCTTTAAATAAATTGTGAGCAACCAAATATTTAAGTGGAACTTTTATATAAATTTGTGTGCTTTGACGTGACGTCACGCTTCTGAACTCCCCCCTCTCTCCACTTCGTCACACATCGTCACAAATGCATTACCCCCACCCTTCCCTCAGGGCGTGACGTCATTAACGGACGGCCCCAATGGGAATAATAACATCAAAATCTAACTTAACAGGACTACTCAGAACTCTTCAATTCAAAACATTTGGAATTTATCAGAATTATCAATTCTATTGGTTTTTAAATCCCTTATTTTAACGTCACCGCCGTCTCTCTCTCTCTCTCTCTCTTCATCTCTCTCTCTCTCTCTCTCTTTCTCCCGTGGTCCGTCGGCCGGAAAAACAAGAGTAAAAAATTGTGCACATAGACTCGAGTCACCTCTCAATGCATTGTATCAAAATATCAGATCGATCCAAATGTACCGTAATTTAATTAATGCACTTTTAGTTTATCTCTATATAACTATATGGTAGCCGCCTGTTAATGATGTCATCCGTCAATGTGTTTGTTGGAGTTCAGTTTAACCATCGGTGGCCACACCCCACCCCCACCCGTTTTACAGCAAGGTGTGTTCAGTCACGTTCAGTCAGTAAATGTTTATCGCGGTTGCATATTAATTTGAATATAATAAATACTTTTAGTTCTGTCTCAAATATAAGGGATTTTTGTCAAAAACTTGGTTTTTACGGGTTGTTTATTTAAAGTAATTTTTTGGTAATGCGGCCGGGAATGAAACTTGTATGTCACGAACTATGAAGTTACGATTATATTCAATAAGTCAGACAATTAAACTTTTATGTCATAAACTTTGTGGTGGTGCATAGATTTCTATTTGTAACTAGATTGTGCCAGGCGCCGTGGCGCCTGCGGCGCCCCGTTTTTTTAAAGACCAACTAACTTGTCCTTTTTTGATAAATACGAATTATTAAACTTTCTGAAATGTACGCAAAGTATTTATTTAATAATAATAATAGGGGTTGTATTTTGCGTACCGATGCACACCAAACAATGACGTCATTATATTAAATATTTTTACAGCGCTCATCAACACACGATTTTTCAACTAAACTAACTGCTGTAGACTGTCGTACATCGCTCCTCAGCGTTACGTTACAGAACCACACCACTGGGTGTTTATATATATTAATTAGACATAGATCTAGAATCAAACTTGTGGTATTTATGGTGGCGATAAGTGTCGACTTTTAGTTTTTATGGCATAGACTCGACCTAGTTTAAAACATAGTCTTGGCCAGTGTTATTGTATTATATGTGTCCGAACACCAAACATGAAATATTTCATTGTCTTGTTAGGTGTCATTAAATTAAGAACCGGAAGAAAAAGGCGCCGCCAGTTTGACACCTCCAACAGTTAAGTCACGCACTTGGCTTGCTGAGACCTATTATTTAAAGATTGCAGTCACGGGAAAATCGGACTTTTTCCTTACCAGGTCCAGGAGATCAGGGGCGGCTAACGAGTACATCACCCTACTACTTGACAGCTGTAAGCCTGTGCCTAACGTTTACGTGAGTAGGAGGTTCAAAGTGATTAGGAGGTTCAAAGTGCTTAGAGGTTCTAAAAGTCTAGAAGGTTCAATGTGACTAGGAGGTTCAATGGGATTGGGATGTTCAATGTGACTAGGAGGTTCAATGTGACTAGGAGGTTCAAAGTGACTAGGAGGTTCAATGTGACTAGGAGGTTCAAAGTGACTAGGAGGTTCAATGTGACTAGGAGGTACAAAGTGGCTAGGAGGTTCAAAGTGCTAAGATGTTCAATGTGTCTAGGAGGTTCAAAGTGACTAGGAGGTTCAAAGTGTCTAGGAGGTTCAAAGTGACTAGGAGGTACAAAGTGGCTAGGAGGTTCAAAGTGCTAAGATGTTCAATGTGTCTAGGAGGTTCAATGGGATTGGGATGTTCAATGTGACTAGGAGGTTCAATGTGACTAGGAGGTTCAAAGTGACTAGGAGGTTCAATGTGACTAGGAGGTACAAAGTGGCTAGGAGGTTCAAAGTGCTAAGATGTTCAATGTGTCTAGGAGGTTCAAAGTGACTAGGAGGTTCAAAGTGCTAAGAGGTTCTAAAAGTCTAGAAGGTTTAAAGTGACTAGGAGGTTCAATGTGACTAGGAGGTTCAATGTGACTAGGAGGTTCAATGTGACTAGGAGGTTCAATGTGACTTGGAGGTTAAATGAGACAAGGAGGTTCAATGTGACTAGGAGGTTAAATGAGACTTGGAGGTTAAATGTGACTATGAGGTTCAATGTGACTAGGAGGTTCAATGTGACTAGGAGGTTCAATGTGACTAGGAGGTTCAATGTGACTAGGAGGTTCAATGTGACTAGGAGGTTAAATGAGACTTGGAGGTTAAATGAGACTAGGAGGTTAAATGAGACTTGGATGTTAAATGAGACAAGGAGGTTCAATGTGACTAGGAGGTTCAATGTGACTAGGAGGTTAAATGTGACTAGGAGGTTAAATGAGACTTGGAGGTTAAATGAGACTTGGAGGTTAAATGAGACTTGGAGGTTAAATGAGACAAGGAGGTTCAATGTGACTAGGAGGTTCAATGTGACTAGGAGGTTAAATGAGATGGAGGTTAAATGTGACTAGGAGGTTCAATGTGACTAGGACGTTAAATGTGACTAGGAGGTTAAATGTGACTAGGAGGTTAAATGAGACTTGGAGGTTAAATGAGACTTGGAGGTTAAATGAGACTTGGAGGTTAAATGTGACTAGGAGGTTTAATGTGACTAGCAGGTTCAATGTGACTAGGAGGTTAAATGAGACGGAGGTTAAATGTGACTAGGAGGTTCAATGTGACTAGGAGGTTCAATGTGACTAGGAGGTTAAATGAGACTTGGAGGTTAAATGAGACTTGGAGGTTAAATGAGACTTGGAGGTTAAATGTGACTAGGAGGTTCAATGAGACTAGGAGGTTCAATGAGACTAGAAAGTTCAATGTGAAAATGAGGTTCAATGTGACTAGGAGGTTCAATGTGACTAGGAGGTTCAATGTGACTAGGAGGTTAAATGAGACTTGGAGGTTAAATGAGACTTGGAGGTTAAATGAGACAAGGAGGTTCAATGTGACTAGGAGGTTCAATGTGACTAGGAGTTTGACTAGAAGGTTTAAAGTGATTAGAAGGTTCAATGGGACTAGGAGGTTCAATGAGACTAGGAGGTTCAATGATACTAGAAAGTTCAATGTGACTATGAGGTTCAATGTGACTAGGAGGTTCAATGTGACTAGGTGGTTCAATGAGACTAGGAGGTTCAATGTGACTAGGAGGTTCAATGAGACTGGGATGTTCAATATGACTAGGCGGTTCAATGTGACTTGGAGGTTTAATGTGACTAGGATGTTCAATGTGACTAGGCGGTTCAATGTGACTTGGAGGTTCAATGAGACTAGAAGGTTAAATGAGACTAGGCGGTTCAATGTGACTAGGCGGTTCAATGTGACTAGGAGGTTCAATGTGACTAGGCGGTTCAATGTGACTAGGCGGTTCAATGTGACTTGGAGGTTCAATGTGACTAGGCGGTTCAATGTGACTTGGAGGTTCAATGAGACTAGAAGGTTCAATGAGACTAGGCGGTTCAGCGTGACTAAGAGGTTCTTTGAGACTTGGAGGTTCAATGTGACTAGGTGGTTTAAAGTGATTAGGAGGTTCAATTAGACTAGGAGGTTAAATGATACTTGGAGGTTCAATGAGACTAGGAGGTTCAATGTGACTAGGAGGTTCAATGTGACTAGGAGGTTCAATGTGACTTGGAGGTTCAATGTGATAAGAAGGTTCAATGAGACTTGGAGGTTCAATGAGACTAGAAAGTTGAAAGTGACTAGGAGGTTCAATGAGACTAGAAGGTTCAATGTGACTAGGATGCTCCATGAGACTAGGAGGTTCAATGTGACTAGGATGCTCCATGAGACTAGGAGGTTCAATGTGACTAGGATGCTCCATGAGACTAGGAGGTTCAATGAAACTAGGAGGTTAAAATGATTTTTTGAAAGATATAGAGAGCAGCGTTTTTTCTTCAATTTTTATTTAGTGGTATCTTCCCCATTGAACATTTGTCCTAGTTAAAAGTATTTCAAGATAGATTGACAGGTATGTCGATCGTTAGGAAGTTAGGTAGACAACTCCATTGACAGACATGTGGGTACAAAGGCAGTACAAAAATGGTAAGGTATATATATGTCTGCAGGAAGGTTGATAGATCAGCATACATGATGGCAGACATGCAGGTAGGTGTTTGTGTAGCTATATAAGCATTTAGTTAGGCATGAGTGTGTTTAAATCGAAAAGTATGTAAATAGGTCAGCGGGCTGGGGGGTATGTATGCACAAAGGTAGGTAGATAGATTAGTATGATGATAGGTCGGTCGATGGGTTGGTAGATAGGTAAGTTTTAATTATTGAATCATGTCTATTGAGGAAGAATTAAATTTTCTATAAAAATCAAGAATCTGAAAAAGTCCTTGTGTCATCGAATAGGTCTCAATATTTTTCTGAACCAACAAAAACTAGCGCTATTGGGTAAGCTGGACCTTATGTATAAAATGTTGATAATTCTAAAGTATTGTTATCTGTAACTAAGATTTTTATGAAATATTTCACACGAACTTTGTAATGGAAATCTCTTCTATATTCCAGTAACTGACATCAGTACTACGATCAGCGACCAAAGGCCAGCATTAAAATATCAGGTGTAGATTTGTTATTTGAAGTATAGCTTTAAAAAACACTAATTACCCAAATGTTCCCTTTAAGCTGAGCGACTGTGTGGCGGCACAGACATATGACAGACGCTGCGCAGCAGTTTAGATTACCGCGCAGCAAAATTTGATAAATATGTGTTTGTTTGACATGAAACTGTGCACAAAAATGGATGCTGTGCAAATTTGCGTGCGATTTTTAAAGAATTATTTTGTACTCTGATCAACGAAATTTAGAGGGAACATATAGATATAAATAACATTTTTTTAAAAACATGTTATGGATGGGAGAAACTTTCGATTTTATTTTATTTATTTTTTTTATTTTTTTTTTATTTGGTGGGTAAGTGCTAAATATAATATATTTTCTATTAAGTAAATCTCAATGTAATTAAAAATGTGTCCTGTCCTTACACTTAGCCAACAGATTTAAAAAATCACCATTTACGAGCAAAATAGAGAAAGAAAGAATACTGGTCAGACGGTCATAAGCTGGCCTGTAAAGATTCCAAACCAACTGGACACATCAATAATCCCCCCCTCCTTCCCCTCTCTTCCATTTTGCCAGACGTGGTCCCAGCAGACTCGTACTGTATATCTAAGAGCCGAACAGACGGCAGGATAAATTATTGCTGACTTGACAGAATAACTTCCGTCTCACCGTTGTCTCCAATGAAGAAATGTAAGCAACAATAAGGTCCTTATTCCAGAGGTACGTCAGCAACAATAAGGTCCTTATTCCAGATGTACGTCAGCAACAATAACGTCCTTATTCCAGAGGTACGTCAGCAACAATAACGTCCTTATTCCAGAGGTACGTCAGCAACAATAACGTCCTTATTCCAGGTTTGATTGTATTGTACCCTACACGGGGAAGCTAGGTGATAGTACTGGTAGCACTGTATCCTAGACAGGAAGGCTACGTGATAGTACTGGTAGCACTGTATCCTAGACAGGAAGGCTAGGTGATGACAATGGTAGCAATGTGTACTAGACGCGGAGGTTTGGTGACGGCAAGGGTAACCTATATCTTAGTAAGGGAGGCTGAGCGATAGCACTTGGAGCACTATACCCTAGGCTGGCAGGTTACACGATAGCAATGAGAGCAGCACAGGCGGTAGCACTAAGAACAGCACAGGCGGTAGCACTGAGAGCAGCACAGTCGGTAGCTCTAAGAGCAGCACAGGCGGTAGCACTGAGAGCAGCACAGTCGCTAGCTCTAAGAGCAGCACAGGCGGTAGCACTGAGAGCAGCACAGGCGGTAGCACCAAGAACAGCACAGTCGGTAGCTCTAAGAACTGCACAGGCGGTAGCACTGAAAGCATCACAGGCGGTAGCACTAAGAACAGCACAGGCGGTAGCACTGAGAGCAGCACAGGCAGTAGCACTAAGAACAGCACAGGCGGTAGCACTGAGAGCAGCACAGGCGGTAGCACTAAGAACAGCACAGGCGGTAGCACTGAGAGCAGCACAGTCGGTAGCTCTAAGAGCTGCACAGGCGGTAGCACTGAGAGCATCTCAGGCGGTAGCACTAAGAACAGCACAGGCGGTAGCACTGAGAGCAGCACAGGCGGTAGCACTGAGAGCAGCACAGGCAGTAGCACTGAGAGCAGCACAGGCAGTAGCACTGGGGGCAGCATGGGCGGTAGCACTGAGAGCAGCACAGGCGGTAGCACCAAGGGAGCAAGTTGTACGTAAGAATTAGTGAATTAATAGTAACATCGGGAGTGGAACATAGAGCAGGACTAGAGAAGTGTTTTTGAGCCTTGTGCCACCTTGGCCTTAATACAATTATTATTATGCCCCCTTCCAATGTATCTATGTATGATATACCGTACTCAATTTTTTAAAATGTAAAAAATTGGTTTGTTCACTAAAGAAACGTAAATGATGGATTTGTAGAAAGAAATCACTATGAATTAGGTAAAGAAACATATCAAGGCTTAGTAAATGTTCAAAACATATAATGAGAACTGATTTTCAAGTACAAAATTTAAAAACAAAAGTTGGAATATTTTAAAAATATTTTTGTATTCTCTTTAATATTCAAATTTAGTGAAATGTGTGTGCGTGATGCTTGCAGCAAAAATATTTTTTGTATAGTTTCCTATTTGTTAGCTTCAAGTCTCCCCGTTGTGTTAATGCAGTTGCATCCAGCCGTTTTTCCCCTTAGTTAAAATTTATGGATCTAAATCCACATTTAGCTAAATATGACATAAGCTATACCAGATTTGTTGACTTTATTACTGAATTTAGTCCTTCATTTACAACAGTCGAGATGTTTTTAGTTTTAAGCCCACAAGTTTTCACTATTAATAAAATAAAACACAAGACTCATATCTCATCTAGAGCGTAGGTCTTTGAGGTACTGAGGTCTCTGGGGTTCTGAGGTCTCTGAGTTACTGAGGTCTCTGAGGTTCTGAGGTCTCTAAGTTACTGAGGTCTCTGAGGTTCTGAGGTCTCTGATGTACTGAGGTCTCTGAGGTACTGAGGTGTCTGAGGTACTGAGGTCTCTGAGGTACTGGGGTCTCTGAGGTGCTGAGGTCTCTGAGGTCTCTGAGGTTCTGAGGTCTCTGAGGTACTGGGGTCTCTGAGGCACTGAGGTCTCTGAGGTACAGAGGTCTCTGAGGTACTGAGGTCTCTGGGGTACTGAGGTCTCTGATGTACTGAGGTCTCTGAGGTACTGAGGTCTTTGAGGTTCTGAGGTCTCTGAGGTACTGAGGTCTCTGAGGTACTGAGGGGTCTGTCTAGCAATGTTTCCAAACGGAAATGATCAACACTGGATCCTACGGTGAGGACTCAGGTGGTCTGTCAGTACTATTTGTGCCACGAAGAATTTTAAGGGTCACCAACCTGATAGACCTGACACCCGGATGATGCAGACTTGGCACTAGTGGTTTACCGGATTTCGGCTCCAGAAAATCCGGAATCCGGCCATTTTTACTAATTTGGCTCTGGCAGAATTTTCTTTATAAGACCGATCCAATCCGGCTGGCCGGTAGACCTCAGACCGGATTTTAAAAATTTCAAAATTTTAACAAGTGACAAGTACTTTTTTCCCCCCTTTTTTTCTTTTATTGGCTCCCTCTTTGGCATTGTCCACCGGTTCCTAACTTCACGTGTGGGGTAGTCACGTGCTCGTGTTGTACCTACAAGGAGTTGTCACTAACCAAATGGTCGGTTATAATAGTTGTAGGGAAATTGAGAAATGGGATATCCTCCTGAAATCAAAGAGTGTGTGGTTTCCTTTTGTCTTCCTTTTAATGAACAACACTAAGGGGCCATCAGGGCCGGCCTAAGGGAATCGGAGGCACTAGGCGAAATGAATTGGGTGGCCTTAAATGTAATAGAATTAATTTTTTTAAATATGGAACGATTCTTCTGTGAGGCCCCCATTAATAATTATGTGACTAATTCGAGGCCCTATGCGGCTGTCTAGTTAGCCTATGCCTATAGCCAGCTTTTGGGCCATCCATATATTACGTTCGCAATGAGGGGGGAGGGTGTGTTAAATTAATGAATTTTGCGGACGGATGCGTACGTGGGAATAAAGGTCTCGACTCAATGTGTACGTGCCCATCAAAATTTAATTTGCAAAATACTAGTAACGTAAATCGCTCAGGATGCAAGCGGCATTTTGAGCCAAGACTGATAGCAATAATGTTTTATAATTTACTGCAAAAGAAGTTCTGAACTTTTAATTACTTGGAAGTAATTAGCATTTGATTCAGGCCTAACGTTCACACATTACCAACAAAATCAGTACCTAAAATATATCCGTCTCATCTATTGACGTTATAAATGACGTTATGCGAATTCGTGATATTTTTTACCCCACTACCCCCCCCCTCATCACACGTCGTCACAAAAAGTTAGACCCCCCTCCAACAAAACGTCACAAAACTTTGCTTTAAAGAACTTGTTTGGTATTTAAGTATTTACGCAGTGTAGGCTGCATTCTAATACCGCAAACACGCGTAAAGCCATGCAAAATGTAATCAAATAAATTGTTAGCAGTCAAATATTTAAGTGGAACTTTTATTTAAAGTTGGTGTTTTGACATGACGTCACAATTATTACACTCTTTCCTCACCCACATGACAAATGTGTGACCCCCTCCCCCCCCCTTTTTTTTTAGGTGCGTGACTAATTTCCATTTAATTACTTCAATAACAGGACAGCGAGTTCACTTTGTATATTGCTCTATTTTATCTGTTATTTAGATGCAGTGTTGAAAACAATACAATTTGAATGATTTATTGTATTTCTTCAATAATTTCAAAATGAAAAACACGATATTACACACACACACACACACACACACACAGACACACAAAAAAAAACCAAAAAAAAAAAAAACTATAATGAGTAAAACCACTATATTGTGACTACGGCTTAAAATTAATTTTTCAAACAGGAAGGGGGGTGCGGTGTGGAAGCTAATTAGTATTTACGCATAGGAAAGGGGGTTTCAAAAAGATAAGAGGGGTAACATGGGGGAGGGAGGGATGAAAATATTCTATATGTGCGTACGTAATATATGGATGACCATTTATCATAAAGCATAGATTCTCAATTTGGCCAAAATTGTTGATTATTTTTTTCACTTGCAGTGTGTTTTAAAAATTGTCTTTTCAAAATTTTATGTCACTTTTTGTATCATCCAGTTGAATGAAATAGAAAACGTTTATTACAACCGAAACATATTATTGTATGAGTGGAGGAAATGAGGACATTGGACAGGAAATAATCTGAATTCTGAAGTTAAAACATTTACATCGAGATAACAATTAAAAATGTTACATTTACAACATTTCAAAAAGTCAGAGGGACATTAGAAGGAAACATGTATAACTGAAACATTTACACCTGTAGTATTTACATCTGGAATTAAAGACAAGATACACAAACGATATACTTGCGTTCATTTATTAGCCGAAGGTATTAGCCGAAATTGTTTCTTGTGTATCAGTCTATTAAATTTTTTTAAATTTATTGTTTTGTTAACACAATTCGCTTGTGTAAGTTATAAGCATCTTTAAGAGTTGTCACTGTATCATTTACGATTAAAATTAAAACATGTTAGGGTTGTAAGATTTACATTTTTCTTTTAAAAACTGTGACATTTACTTGAACATTCGTACTGGTAGCATTATAACTATAACATTAACGTCTATAAAATTGGAAATTTGAATTTCTAAAATTAATATTTAATACCTTATTATTTTCTTATAAGTAATTTTTATGGAGGGGAAGTTGAGAACTGAACCATTTTTATCACCATCACAGTACACTAGTAAAAGTAGATCAGCTAAAATGTGACTACGCCTTGTTTTTCTCAGTGCTAATGTCCCACAGTTGCTTCCAACGAACTTAAAATAGACTTGATTATTTTAACTAAAACCTGCAACACTTTTTATCTCGATAAAACAAATAATCTAAAGAAGGACATTTTTTTAGGCGACATTCCATGAAATATTTCTTTAACACCCTTTAAATCCATTCCCCCTAGTACTGATTATATATTTTGTAAATTTATAGTTCCTTTACAGGCATGCTTTTCAAAAGCCTCTCACACACATCAGCATAATTAAAAAAAAATATTTAAAAATGTCATTATTTTACAATGACTTAGAGCTGGAAATTATACAAAAAGACACAACAATCGCAATGACACTTCCATATATATATATAAATATATATATATATAAAATCAAATAGTCATACTCAACACAAAAAGACGATCATCATATGACACAAGACACCCCCATTATAAAATCAAATGTATCAAATAGTCACACTCTCACTCATCACTAAAAGACGACTATCCCATGACACAAGATACACCCATTATAAAAATCAATTGTATCAAATGGTCACACTCATCGCAAAAAAGACGATCATCCCATGACACAAGAGAAAAGAAGAGCAGCACAAACTACGAGCTGCGACTCCCGCCGCTGTCAACTTGGTTTCGGAAACAAAAACATAGTAAAACCTTAGCCAACAAACTATTACCGCCCCCCACCCACCCCCAACAAAACAACATTATCTCTCTTCTCTGATGCTAGAGCCCTAATGTTGCCCCCCCCCCCACACACGCACAATAGCAGAGACACACCTCCTATTGCCTATCCACAAAGGAAGTGCTTCGAACTACAAAACGGAAACGGGATGTTATGCGAGGTGGGTAGGGGGGTAGGGGGAGTGGAGATCCACTGCTCAGTTACCACGGACGTCAGCTGGTGCCCTGTTCCACCTACTCTCTGACCCACAGGAAACGAGCCGTAATGCCGTCACCTTATCAAATCAGCGCATTCTCCGACTATGAAAAAGGCCATGGCTCTCCTAATGAAATGTCGCGATCCCTTGGCTGTGTAGAGCTCGTCTTTCTGGTTGGTGACTGGCATGAAATGCCAGGGGCGAATCTTCGGTGGGGGGGGGGGGGGGGNNNNACAAGTCTGTAAGAGCGTTTCGAAGTGTTTTTTTTTTTCTTTTTTTTTCTAACGTATTATTATTTGTTTCACATACGTTACATGTGTATATGAGTGAATCAATATTTAAAGTAGACGTGAAATTTCTTCAAGTAACCGGGACTAAAGTTTGCGTTGTGGTAGTAAAAACTTTAATTAACTACATGTCTTTTTTTAATCCTAGGAACCTTAAGTTACTAGCAACTCACAGAACCCATCAACTGAAATAAAATCAAATCTTATATAGCTAACTACATGTAATAACAAGCTTAGATAACAAATAAAATTGAAATAAAGAAAAGTTAAAAATAAATATTTAAAAAAAACACGATTTTTTATAAGTGGACTAAAAAGAACAAAATAAATTAAAACTTATAATTTCAAGTACATTGATTTGATGTGACTAAAAGCGTGGGGCGGGTGCTTCAAATTCCTATCCTAATTTAGAAATTTACCACAAAGATAGATGTTTGGTATAAAAATTAAAGATTTATAATTAGAAGGCAAAAGAGATATCTATAAATGAGAGAATGAGGGAACAAAATATGTAAAAACTGATCAGCGCCCGCCTCACGTTTTAGTCATATTAAACCAATGTACTTGAACTTATAAGTTTTAATTTATTTTCTTCTTTTTATTCTACTTATAAAAAACGTGGTTTTTAAAAATATTTTTTTTTTAACATCTATTTATTTTTATACTAAACCCTCCCCCCATAAGCGCCCGCCCAACGTTTTAATACCACGGGAATGTGGTCACGGGGGGTGGGGGTGGGGGAATTCAGGTGACACGTGAATGTCAACAACAGCAGACGGATACCTATGCTATATAGAGATAAACTAAAAATTGCATTAATTTAATTACGGTACATTCGATCGATCTGAAATTTTTGAACAATGTATTTTCATCCAAGATCTATCTGTGGTAAAATTTTGAGATCACTTGGGCCATTAAAAGTGTTTCAATTTTACGTAGACAGACAAAAAATAGGAACGAAAGCATGTTAATAATTAAACACCCCGTAAAAACAAAGTTTTTTACTTTAAATCTATACTAATAAAAGGGAAAGCCTTGACTGACTGACTGACTGACTCACTCACTCACTCACTCACTGATTCATCACTAATTCTCCAACTTCCCATGTAGGTAGAAGCATGAAACTTTAGGAAGTTGTTGGGTACCCTCTCACGACAAAAATTGGCGATTTTTTTTTTAAAATCTCGCTCATGTGGGGCCGGGGGCCCAAAAACTTTTTTTTTCTACATCACTAAATCTCCGACTTCCCGTGTAGATAGAAGCATGAAACTTTGGGAAGTTGTTGGGTACCCACTGTGGACGAAAATTGGCAAAAAAGATTTTTAAAAATATCTCTCAAGTGGGGCCGGGGGCCCAAAATGATTTTTTCCTTATATGGGCATAAAAATTGAAAATCACAAATTTTCCTATTTCCCGTGTAGGTAGAAGCATAAAACTTCGGGGAGTTGTAGGGTACCCTCTCACGACGAAAATTGGCGAAAAAGAACTTTTAAAATCTCGCTCATGTGGGGCCGGGGGCCCAAAAACTGTTTTTTCCTTCATCACTAATTCTCCAACTTCCCGTGTAGGTAGAAGCATGAAACTTTGGGAAGTTGTTGGGTAACCACTAACGACGAAAATTGGCGATAAAGATTTTTTTAAAATCTCGCTCATTTGGGGCGGGGGCCCAAAAAGTTTTTTCCTTATATGGGCTCTATAAAAATTGAAAATCACCAATTTTCCTATTTCACGTGTAGGTAGAAGCATGTAACTTTGGAAATTTTTTTCAGTACATACTCTCGACGATAATTCTTTTAAAAAAGTTAAATTTCCCACTCATGGGGGCCGGGGCCCCAAAATCGTTTTTTCCTTATATGAGCTATATAAAAATTAAAAATCACTAATTCTCCTATTTCCCGTATAGGTAGAAATATGAACTTCGGAAATGTTTTGAGTACACGCTCCCGGCAAAAATTGGCCAAGCAAAATGTTAAAACTCCCTCTCATGGGGGGGGGAGCCCAAATATAGTTTTTCTTATATTAAAAACCGACATATCACTAATTCTCCAATTTTAAATGTAGGTAAATTGCATGCAATTTGGGAAGTTGTTGTGTACCCTCCAACGACGAAAGTGGTGTAAAAGAATTTTGAAATACACACTCATGGGGGCCGGGGCCCCAAAATTGTTTTTTCTATTTTATGAGGTATAAAAAAATTGAAAATCTATAATTCTCTTATTTCCCGAATAAGTACAGGCGTGCGACGTTGGGGGCTTACTGGGGGCCTGGGGCCCAAATATAGTTTTTAATGCACTCACTCACTCAATCATCACTAATTCTCCAACTTCCGGTGTAGGCAGGAGCATGAAAATATGGGAAGTTGTTGAGTACCATCTCACGACGAAAAGGAAATTTAAAATTCCAACTTGTGTGGTGCCGGGGTCCCAAAAACTATTTCTCTTTAACTGTGAAAGCTGAAAATCACTAATTTTCCTTTTTGACGAGTATGTAGAACTTTAAATTTTAGGAAGTTGTTGAGTACACTTCCTCGATTGTAACAGGTGAATATATACTTAAATTATCACTTACTGCACGCCGGTGGCCCCAATGTAGTTTCTCTATTAAATGAGCCATTAAAGACTGAAAATTACTGCTTCTCTCATTTTCTGTGCAGGTAAAATTATAAAGCCTTCTGTAGTTGTTTATTAACAGCCCGCGATGGTAATAAGGAAAATAATTATATAAATTTTGAAAATTTTCACTCATGGGAAGCCGGGGGCCCTAAATCTTTTTTTCCCCCAAAATGGGCTATATAAATCTAAATCAACACTAATTCTCCAATCTTCCGTGTAGGTAGAAGCTTGGAATTTTGGGAAGTTGTTGAGTACACTCCCGCGATGGTAAGAGGCAAAAAATATTAAATCCTTTCTCACTAGGGGGACGATTGCCAAAATGTAGGTTTTTTCTCATAATGAGCTATATAAAAATACGCATTTTTGAATAACTGAAATCCTTATTTACCGCAGCAAAGCGCGGGTAAATTGCTAGTCTCTAATATATGCGACATAACTAAAAGTATTGATTATATTCAAAATAATATGCACCGCGAGACAAGCATTTACAGACTGAACATGACTGAACTCCCCTTGCTGTAAAGCCGGGGGGGGGGGTCACTGATGGTTGGACTCAGGGGCGGATTAAGACTGCACAGGGCCCCGGGCTGCAATCAAACGGGGGCCCTATCCAGCCAGCCTCCCTTAAAATAAAATGATTGTTAACAGCTAATATATGACTCTAACTAAATATTAATGATGAAAAAAAAATAAACGTACACGAAGAAATAACTGTTTGAAGTGTTTGCGGTATGTTACAATTTAGTTTATTAAGAAAAATTTTCTTGTCCACTGCAGGGAATCGAACCCGACACCAGTTGCATCACGTGCCTGTGCTCTCTCCACACGGCCAGCGGAACGTGTCTAACCGGAGAAATATTAAAAATATAAACTATGTTCTCTCAGTGAGCCAATTAAATCAAGTTTTATCGATTCTTAAGACTGAATCGCAATTAGTGGTATAGATAATATTTATAAATTTATTGAATTTATTATATTTTCAAGGGTTCGTGCAAACATTTGTACACTTTTATTATAAAGTATAAAAAGTTTGGGGGCCCCCGAACCGTAGGGGGCCCCTGGCTTTAGCTCGCTCAGCCCCCCCCCCCTTAATCCGCCATAGGTTGGACTTAACTCGAGCAACACGTGTAGGTGAACAATAGCAGACGTCGACATTGAGTTTCATAGAGATAAACTATTGAGTGCATTAATTTTATTACGGTACATTCGAACGATCTGAAATTTTGATATAAGTCATTGTTAGGTGGCACAAGTCTATGTGAAAAATTTAAGCTCGATAGCACCACGGGAAGTGGGTCATTTTTTACTTTAGTTTTTTTCAACCCGCCCACGACAATGCGGTGATGTTAATATAAGATATTTAAAAAGTGGTTTTAAAATGCAATTAATCATCAATCTTCCCTCTATGGTTCGTTGGTCCGTGTGCAAATTGGAAAAAAATCGTGTGCAAAATTGTACAGCATCTATTTTTAGTGAAATATTTTAACAAAATTACTGCATGGTAATTCTTAACTACTCCACAGCCAAAGTCAAATATCTACTCAGCCGCGCAGCTTTAAGGGATCATAGCTAATCATCTGATATGATAATTACTAATTATCAACCTCTCGAACAAAAGGCCTTCAATACTTTGCTCTATTCTTTAACTTATACTTATATTGATAATAACATGAATTGCAATATTCATCTTTTCTGTTTTTATTATTATGTACACAGTAACACAAACACTTACATGACAATTAGCTGTTGATCTTTTTTAAAACATCATTGTAAGTTCATATATTAAAAAGGTCTCACAGATCACATTACCTAGGATAACAATTCTCACCATTGGCTGTGCTTGTTTAGGTCAATAATCCTCAACCTTTATCGCAACACGGGAATGCGCACACCAGTTATCCATTAATCCAGCATTTTGGCAACAGTTCCACCCCATGGACCGCCTTTTCTCTGTACATCATTGGCCACATAAATCATTGACTATTTCTTCTCTCTTATGAACAAATATATATATATAGTATATA
>MUZC01001094.1:676904-697240 GCA_002072015.1 Radix auricularia | reverse complement strand
TCAGATATTTAGTTTCGTTGGAGTCGTAACCCTCCGAACCACTGAGAGACACACTAATGATATATCAGTCTCAATTCGTTAGAAATAATTGAAGCTAAATATCTGTCATTTTCTAACAAATTATGGAAGATGGTAAGTGTCTACAACACAGGGCCGGTAGAGCAAGGAGTGATTCAATAGCTCAACCCAAGATAGCTATCTCAGTCAAGGAGCTACTCGGGAACAAGAGTTATGGCATCTCATGGTCTCTAAGCGGCTGTAAATTTAGGTGATGCACTTTTTTAAAGTTGATATATTGAGTTGTTATCTTCCCTTTGCATTCTTTATCGCTTGTGTTTTAGAGGACGAGCTGAATGTACTCTATCGGACACAGTTTACTGTCTGGAAATAATTTCCAACAGAATAGCGAAGGGAGATGCGTGAATTTCTCCTATAAAGTTGTAATTTGACACTAAAATGCCATAACTATCGTGGAATCTCTCTTCTCAGTATGGTTGGAAAGGCCTTCGCCCGAGTTGCATTAACACGCCTGCAGACCCTAGCATCGCGTGTACACCCAGAATCGCAATGCGGCTTTTGAGCCAGAAGATCAACTATAGACATGATCTCTCTGCGCCAGCTGCAGGAGGAATGCAGGGAGCAACATATGCCTCTATACATCGCGTTCGTCGACTTAACTAAAGCTTTCGATCTTGTCAGCAGAAACAGCCTTTTCAAGATCTTAGTGAAAATAGGCTGCCCTACACATTAGCTTAACATTATCTACAAATTCCACGATAACAAGCAGGGCATAGTGTGTTTTATCGGTGCCAACTCTGAAGCTTTCCCATTAAGTAGTGGAGTAAAGCAAGGCTGCGTGCTGGCACCTACCCTGTTTGCTATATTCTTTTCCATCTTACTCCAGAATGCCTTCAAAAAACAAAACGAGGGGATATACATACACACCAGAGCTGATGGGAGATTATTCAATATTGCCCGACTTAGAGCAAAGTCTAAAATAAGGAAGATTTTGCTGCGCGAGCTCTTATTTGCAGACGATGCCGCCTTAATATCTCATACAGTAGACGGGCTGCATAACCTTGTATCCAGCTTCTCCGCTGCCAGCAAAGAGTTTGGCCTGACCATTAGCATAAAGATGCTGCCTCCCTCCCGACTATCAATATAGATGACTGCAACCTGGATGTTTTACATATCTCGAATCAAACATCTCGAGCACCCTCTCAATGGAAGATGAGATAAGCGGTGGGATAGGGAAGGCAGCAACTGTTATGGCTAGACTTTACAACAGAGTCTGGTCCAATGCCAAACTCACAGCAAGAACTAAGCTGCAAGTATACCAGGCCTGCGTACTAAGCACGCTACTCTATGGATGTGAGTCATTCACCACTTATACCAGGCATGAAAGAAGGCTCAACAGCTTCCACCTCTGATGTCTGCGCCGTATTCTTGAGATCAAATGGCAAGAGAAAGTCCCCAATACAGAGGTCCTGGATCAAGCAAGCATGAGCAGCTTTCAAGCCATACTAAGCTAAAGACGCCTTCAGAAGAGACTGCCACTCAAGGATTGGTCTCATCAGCCACACCAAGAGCTGTAAATAATAAAGATAAATCTAGCTTCTTTCGTAGACGGAAAGATGCCATTCATACAGACCTAAGTAGCTGCCTTAGCGTTTTTTTTTAAAAAACACTTCAGTTTCTTAAATACTGTGGTCATTTTAATTTAGTAAAGGTTTCAGCGATCGTATCATCCCGACACAAATTTGTATGGGAAAAAATGATAGCACCCATAAAAGCTATTTGAAATCTTGGCGTTTTATTTTGGAACAGATGAGTAGATAGTTATTGCTACTCTTTCAAGAGTCACTTAGATTTTCATAATGCCAAAGCAAAAAATAAACTCGCACATCACAAGGTCACACCTATTACTAGACACAAAAGACACACCATCACATAGACACACCAATCTCATAGACACGCCCATCATATAAACCTAACCTTCACAAAGACACGCCTATCACAAGACAGAGACGAAACGAAACGCCCACCACATAGAGTGACATAGATACACCATCAACAGCCAAATGTGTTATTAATTTATTAACATTCAAAACATAAAGAGATATTCAGCATTAGCTTCCATAGAAAAAAATTGAGAGCGAGCCTATTACTGAAAAAAAAACACAAAATTTTTTTTCACCGACTATTTATTTGATAAAGTTCGATTCCCTCCTCCTGCCCGGGAACCAAGTGATCCACATCAATCGAGTACCGCTGACACATGGGGCCGTTGGGCTCTGCCCTAATTGATCGCTTGCTGTTTCTGTCATTACTTTGACAATCTTGGACTCAACACCGTGGCTAACTGGAGGCCCCTTTTAATTAGAGGACAACTAATGCGATCGCTGCTTTTTATGGACTTCCGGTAATCGAAAAGGAGAAATGTTGATGTGGCTCTCAATAAAGTAGGTCACGACCTTCAGGAGGTCGCTGCCCGTAGCCTGTGAATTTGGCTTAGATCTGTAGGAACTCAACAAGTCATGTCATTTCCATGGAAACTTTTCATTCACAGAAATAAACATCGACTGTAAAGTCTAATATTCGATTTTTGATAATTAAAACTAGGACAGTACAAATGAATTAATTGTTGGTTGTAAGAGGGTGTTTTGCGTATGATTTTTTAATGTGTGAATATTTTGTAATAGTTTATGTAAATGACTTAGTTACTTATGAACAAAAAATTTAAACAATCTGGATTCTAAATACTCCCTGGACAAATTTATATTGTCATAATTATTAGTAATTATACATAATGTGTGACTCTCATTAACTGATGTCTTCCCAATGCTCGACACACATAGCAAGGACTCCGGTTATGAAATTCACCATTTATCCCTTGTCGCTTTCTGTCTGTAAGAGTAACATGACTTAGTTAAAATTTGAGTTCAATTTATGATATTCAAAAAGTTTGCGTTATCAAAAATTGTTTATGTAGACAAATGCATTTTTTTTTTATTATTCTTAAATTCCTTTATATTCACAGGTAGAGCCTGTTTGTTTGTCTGTCGCACAAACTTTGAATCAATTTTAAACCCACCTCCAGGTATCCTATCGAGCTGACATTTTGCAGACAGACTCGCGGTGACGAAATGATATATAACATTTTCACATCGATCAAATATATTTTAATTATTTTTAGAAAGCAGCGCACCGCTAAAAGAAAAAAAAACCTTGAAAATATTACTGCACCAAAAATAACTCTTTTCGAGCGTCCGCATAAAATTTGTTCAATATACAAAATATGAAAGTACATGTATTGCTTTACATTATATTTTATTCTGATGTGTATTTTTCAAAATTATTAGATTTCAACTGAAATATATTTATTTTTAAAACTTCTGACATTTTTGACGGGTAATACACTAGTATAAATTGCAAACAGTTTACAAACTCAGTATCATAATTTGAAACAGAAACCTCATAATTCATATATACTTTATATTATAAACCTAGAATTAGAATCACACTTTAAATCATAACGTTATACCTTCAACCTAAGATTACAACGATCATAGTTCATAGCTCAGCATCAAATTTGACAGCTAACATAAGAATGCACAGCTAAGCAGCACACTTTACAATCTAGCAGCACAAACATAACACAGCATCACAGTTTACACGCAGCTTGTCATTTCATCAATTTTCTAGCAGCCTGCATGAAACATTGTTGAAACTTTCGCTCAATTAGCCAGGAATGAAGGGACATGACAATAAAGGGAGATGATTGCGAATCCACTGCTTCGTGAGGATACGAAGAAGTAAACCGTGATGGAGGAATGAACCTAGCGCCCCCCACCCCACCCCAAACCCCTTTCAACTACCCCACCCCTAATCATTCTGACATCCTGAACTAAAATAAATAACAATAATGTCAACAGAAAGAATCGATACGGAGGGGGTGGGGAGAGGAAAATGGAGCTGCGAAGACGTGAAAAATTGGTTTGATACATGGCATTTACCCCCCTTGAAACAAGCAAATAAAACATGAATTGGGTATGGAATGTTCGTGTGTCATGAAAGGTGAGAGGTCAGTGGTCAGCGCTGGGTACACACATGAATGCGGGATGTGCCACTCTTGATGCTGGAATAAGCACATGAAATAAGGTGACATACCGGGAGAGAATCAGACGTACATAGTTTAAGAAGCTAACGCATGATATAATTTAAGATGGTTATAAAATAGTTGATCTGACCAAAGACAGCTTCTGCAAAATGTGTAACATTAATATATTTCCACTTTGTCGGTTATTACTGGCTGATTCACATCGGAAGGCTGAAGGGAAAGAAAATGCACTAAAGTTTCGCATAAACTTTTATTGAAAAATAAATTAATTTGCGCAGTTGTTGTTTTTTCCCTTGTGGTGATGAGTTTATATTTTTTATAAAACCCCGACTTATAACATGCACCGTTTGTTGCACACTTAAACATAATTTGCTATTTTCAAGATTTTGATTAATTGTTATTAAACTTTTAAAATAAATAACAATACAACATATGTTACATTTGACATTAAATTTATATCATTGAAATAAACTAATGGAAGTTCCTATATAGTAGCAAGCTTAAATCTAAAATGTCGTCTGCCCATTCTTTTTAGCAGCTTTCACTTAATACTATAGATAGAAAATTATTTCTCAACATCGCTGTGAATGTTTACATAGTTCTTGCATAGTATCAGACATGAGATACTTGGTTTTAAATTCAAATCTAATATATAAAGATGAAAGTTTGTTTGTTTGTTTGTTACCAACAGAATTCAACACCGTTGGACCCGGGGGTGCTGCAATTTTGCATGGGACCCCAATTTGACCCGGGAAAAGTCATAGGCTATGTTCCAACCCCAGGTGACCATCACTAATTCTCCAACTTCCCGTGTAGGTAGAAGCATGGCACTTTGGCAAGTTGTGGAGTTGCCTCTCGCAACGATTATTGGCGTAATTTCTTTTATAATTTTCTTTCATGAGGGCCGAGGACCAAAACACGTTTTTTTTCTTCCTTTTACTGAAAATCACTACTTTTCCACTTTCCCGTGTAGGTAGAAACATGAAAATGCTCAGATGTATTTTTTCTTAAATAAAAAGTTAATCATATCATCAAAAATTCTACAACTTTCTGTGCAGGTAGACGCATGAAATTTTGAGATGGAAATGGGGAAATTATCACTTACTGGGGGCCCGGGACCCAAATCTGTTTTTCCCCTTATATTAGCTAAATTACAAATTAAAAAACTTTGGGTTCTGTCTAAATGTATTTTTTTTTACAAAACTTGGAAAATAAAAACTTGATGGCCTGTATTAAAATTCGTTAGGTCATTAAAATTATATTTTTTCAATCTTTTGTAGCCGAGGGCCCCTTACCTCTTTTTCGTTAACGTTTAAAACATTTTAACCATTCGACTACACTTGGTTTCTTAAAACAAATTCTGACTAACAAATATATTCATCATGATCCAAATTGAAATAAGGCAATGTGTTGAACTATATATTTTAGGGGTTTTTAAAAGAAGTTTTAATAGTAAATGTATATCATTCATCCCACGGTCATTAAACTTTAGGAAGTTTTTGGTATGCTACAGCGAAGGTTTCTGGCATTAAAAGTAAAAGCTTTAAAAACAACATCTTTTAGGGCTGGGGGCCCGTATGCCATTTTTTAACATTAGTTATATAAAAGGTAATTTAAAAAGTGGCTTCTAGGTAAATGGATAAATTATTGACCAATTTTGATTTTTTTTAAAAAAATAATAATAACATTTCCAATGGGGTAATGAACTTCTAACGACTGTTCCTCTGGAGCCGGGATCTAAATATTTTTTTCTTAAACATTTAAAGAATTGTTCTTATAGATTTTAAAACAATTAAATAAATATAGACACGTATCTCTATCATGACCTAGATTGAAATCCCTAGACCTTATGAGATATGCACATCCTGTATCTATTTTTCACAGGGGCCAGTATTGTCATTTTAGTACCCATTTGATATTACACGACCTTGACAAATATTGGCAAATAAGTATGTCAATCATGATTCAGACTGAAATCAATTGGTGTTTTGAATTAATGTCAAACGGGTTTTCAACGCTTACTTAAATCCTAACTTTCACATCAGAGCGAATGTATTTTGCTAGGGTGACTACTCCTAGGGTAAGAGTGGCCATTATGTTGCTGTTTTGCTTTTATCAACAATATAAAAATTAGTTTGAGCGTTAGATAGTGTGTAAATGAATGATCCTTGACCAAACTTGGTATATAACTAAGTGAGAGCCTTCATTAAAAATACTGCAGTGCAGTGAACTAATAATGTCCATTTCTTCGAGGCCTGGATCACCAAATGTTGTTTTTTTCGGGTAATGTTTAAGATTTTATTCCCCATTCAATTTTATAAGATCTTTAGAAATAAGAACAAAGCGGTTTCAGTTAATATATCTAGTATATCCATCATGATCCAGATTGAAATCAAAGTGGTTTCAAATTAGTGTTTACGTTTTCAACGTTAACTGAAATCCTAATTTACAGCTGCAAAGCGCGGGTAATTTGCTAGTTCTTTTTAAACTACGACAAACCTGTAAAACATTAAATTGGTGTCAATGTTTTAAAAATATCGTCTTCCTCTTTGGCGCTACGGCCCCCTGAAGGGACTTTACCCGCTCAGTCACTCTCCTCTTTTCCAACCGATCCGTGGCTTTGCCTTCAGGCATTGACCCATATATTCTGTTAGTCTCTCTAAAATGCATCATTCCATCTCATTAGCTCTCGGTCTCTTCCAGGCATTGAACATTTTCAAAATATGAATTAGCATCTTTCGTATTCGTCTATAAAATATTTAAGCAAAATTCCCCAATTAAATTTTTTTTTTTGACAGTTCAGTTTCTTTCTTGTATTTTATAAAAATTGGAAATGTATTTTAAAAAGAAAATAAATAGCATTTTATTTACCAGCCATCTTTTTAAGGCAAAGATACCCGTTATATTTATAGATTTTAAAAAATTTACCTAAATAAAAATTGTACATAGATCTACCAATGTGTTTTTAAAAATAAAAATAAAATATTTAGTAACAACTAAAAATGTAGCGTTGTATGAATGCAACGTCATGTGTATGTGGTAAAAATTAATCGCAGCTATTGAGATAAGCAGATGTGGTTAAAATGAATGACAGTTATTGAGATGGTTATACTTTATTTCTGTTAGAAGTCTAATCTCAACAACAAATCCCCTCGCTGAATAAAATGTTCAGAAAGAAGCATTGAATTCCAGGTGCCCGGCCAAATAATTCACCAATTAAAATATCAAGAGACCAAAAATTGGTGAGAAAGGGGGAAGCCTAAAGCATGCCCTCATTTTAACTGGATGTATTCGTTAATTGAGTGTATGGGTCAATGTTATCAGTGCGGTTACGTGGGTGATATCAAGGTGTTACGCGGGTAATATTAGAAGTGTCACGTGAGTAATATAAGTGGTGTCACGTGGGTAATATCAGTGCTGTCATGTGGGTAATATCAGTGGTGTCACGTGGGTAATATCAGTGCGCTTACGTGGGTAATATCAATGGTGTCACGTGGGTAATATTAGTGGTGTAACGTGGGGGATATCAAGGTGTTAAGTGGGTAATATTAGCGGTGTCACGTGGGTAATATCAGTGGTGTCACGTGGGTAATATTAGTGGTGTCACGTGGTAATATCAATGGTGTCACGTTAGTAATGTCTGAGGTGTCGCGTGGGTAATATCAGTGGTGTCACGTGTGTAATATCATTGGTGTCATGTGGGTAATATCAGTTGTGTTATGTGTGTAATATCAAGGAAGTTATGTGTGTAATATCAGTGGTGTTATGTGGGTAATTTCAGTGGTGTTATGTGGGTAATTTCAGTGGTGTTATGTGGGTAATTTCAGTGGTGTTATGTGGGTAATATCAGTGGTGTTATGTTTGGTAAGCGCAAGCCTAATCTACCACCCTAGGGTCAGTCTGCTCGGTAAGCTTAGAGCATTACCATTTTCTGAAATGTAAAGAAAATACCTTCAGCGGGGAAGGGGTGGGAGCGGAGAGGTGCCCTCTTTGCCCACAGTGCCCTTGAATTACCCCCGACCAAAAATTTGAGACACGCCCGAGGAATTACATATTCTCTATGAAATACTGGCCATTCGCTTTGCACGTTGCACACCATAAACCAAATCGATTGTCCGATGTGGATATCTTTTACTTGAATCACAATTCACGTGCGCATACCTGGGGCCTAAAGATCTAAATTTACTATCTTCCCGTAAGTGAACGCAACTAAGAGCTCTCTTCAATCTGTGATGTTAAATGACCCGTGGGCTTATTTAGACCGATTTGAATACGCTTTTCAAAGCCTGATGAAAGCTGGTCGTCTCGGGGTGAAACTTTTTTGCCACATCAGAAATTGACTTGAAACAACGAGCTTTTAGTTCCCTGAGGCGTGGCATAATCAACTCAAGTACTCCGACAAGAACCACAACCAGTGGCGTAGCTAGGCGAGGGGGGGGCGCAAAGTCGAAAGTACCTGTTACGTTGTTGTCTGGGTATTTGTTATGACCACACGGACAGGCCAACTCAAGATATAACACCAACACCCTTGAAACATTTATAACTTTAATAACTGCAGATCGATGGTTCCTCCATATCCAACCACTCTATATCTCTCGCTCACAACAACTGCCTTCGCTCTACGTAACGTTCACACTATTGCGTCATACTCTTTCATACCGTGCGCACCGCACTAAACACAAGTAACAACATTGAAATGTCAGGGAAAACCCAATAACTCTATAATGTTTCCCTGACAGTACCTCTGAGCCCCCCAATTGAGGAGGGCCCCAAAAGGTATCCGATTATTTTTAAATTAAATATTACGAAATAATACGCCACCGCCATGTATGGAGCCCCCTCAAGAGATCAAGCCCCCTCAGGGCCCCAAGCCCCTACAAATCCCTAGCTACGCCACTGGCCACAACATTAAAAAATCATGTTAAGCCTGGTCCCTATTGGAATTCAGGACGTGTTAGCGCATTTTCGTATTATGTATCAGTACTTATGTTAGATATCAGAATTATGTAGTTATCAGTAATTGTGTTTAGATTTTAGACATATTTTTATGAATTTTCTTGTGTAATGAATATACCTGACATTTTTTTTATTTAAAAGTCATTTCTTTACATTTTAAAAAAAATTATTTTCTCTTTAATCTAACTACAAGTCACCACAAATGATGATGTAAAACTCTCTAAACTTTTACACATATTCTAATGAAGTCAACTAAAAAAAAACAACTAATTCTTTTGCACCCTTTCGCACCACTCTTCAATGCCTGAAGGATTACGCATTCGACTTCCGGCAATGGCGGCCGTTCCCTGCGCTAGTGTTACCTCTCGATTCGAAATATTTTTTGGTAGTTTTAACGGGGTTTTTTGACGGATCGAGTAACTGAGTGTTGATGCACAAATGGCAGGTCAGGACATACAAAAAAGATATATACCTCATGGGTCTAGGACTTATGGATGCTGAGATCAAGGATGATGACGGACGGACGGACAAAACGGGTGCAATAGCGCATTCGACTTCTCGAAAATGCGCTAAAAAACACACACAAAAACCCCCATTAAATCGCTTTTCTGATAGTAATGCTACAACAGACCAGTAAGATTTTACAAAATAAATTCATACAATTCCTCAAGAGAGCTACACAATGGAGTATTTATTGAAATTTCTTCTGATGAGCGAGAATTACTAGCAGGAATGTGCTATTGGTCGTATACATGACATCGGATCTCAGTTGCCCTCACTTAAAAGCTAAACAAAACAAAGAACATCGAATTATTTAAAACATAAATAAAGTTTTAAAATAAGTTATTGATTACTTTTTTTTTGTTTTTGCATCTAATTTACTTTCATACTGGACATTTTATTGAAAGCATTGCTTCTCCCTTTCCTCTCGATATTTTCTATGATAGTTCTCAGCGAATGCGGTCGCATCATGGTGGGAAATGAGGACAGCGTGGACAAGATCAATGAATGACAAAAATAGTTATTCTTTTGGGAATGGTGACATTCAAATGGTGATGCGGCACTGTTGAGTGCAGAGCTACAAAGCTACTACAACCCGACAAATTTAGCCTGTGAACTTTAAATAATTTCTAATTCTATTATACAGATTGCTTTTAAGGCAACAATGCACATGTATGGGCCTACTTCTAAATTTGTAAATTGTGTCCAATGTTGAATTGATTCCATTAATTGTTCTAATTTCCCTCATCTTGTGAAGTAGGTCGACCCCTCTCNCCCCCCCCCCCCCCCACAAAAAAATTTAATAAATAAATAAATAAAATAAAAATATAAATGTAAATAAATAAAAAATAATAATAATAATAACAATAAAACCACAGGAAGACCTTTGCTCTCCAGCAATAAAACCAATCCGCACAAAAAGCGATGACGTCATTAAAAACCACTTTGTGTGAAGCCGAGGGAAATTTAACGATGTAAAAAAACAACTAATTTAACTAAGGAGCTAATCTTCTAGAGCAGATCTCTTTTCTCTTTTTTTTTTCTTTTCTTCCTTTTAAAAAAAAATACAGTCCATTTCTCTTCCATTATATTAATTAATTATCGTCTGCCCGTCCCCGCCAGAAGCATCACGGGAAGGGTAAAGGACGGAGGTTGCAGACGAAACGTGCATTATAATGCATTTGTAGCTATTCGCTATGAGATTTGGCGCCTTTCATATCCGCTTGTCTTGGTCCTTTTGACATATTCCCAAACAATGGGCTTAGCCTCAAATGTGATCATCCATTAATTTTCATCCCTCGCCTTTTCCTTCTGGTCAATGGATAGATTACTAACGTGAATGAATAGGGAACTGTTTGGACAGAGAAACGTGGAGCTGGAAATAGGGAATTGTTTGGACAGAGAAGCGTGGAGTTGAAAATAGGGAATTGTTTGGACAGAGAAGCGTGGAGTTGGAAATAATGGATTTGTTTGGACAGAGAAGCGTGGAGTTGGAAATAGGGAATTGTTTGGACAGAGAAGCGTGGAGTTGGAAATAGGGAATTGTTTGGACAGAGAAGCGTGGAGTTGGAAATAGGGATGGGGTCGTTTTATGCGAATATTTACGAATAAATGCGAATAAATGAGACGTTAAGGAAATCTCTTGAGCTAAAGAAATGGAATTAAACAAATCATAACAGCCATTTCTCTATTGTGTTGCCATTTAATGCTAGGGGAACACTATATTGTAAAAATGAATCAACTATTTTTGTAACACGGAAGAGGCATGGATTTTTGAAAAAATGTTGGGACATAAGATGCACAGAGTTAACAAATTCTAGGAGCGCAAAATCCATTTTATGGAAATGCGGAGAAGCGATAGAAAAAAATGATGCCATAAAACCTTTTTAATAGTAAAACGTATTTAATTATTTTTATGAAAAAGACGATTCATAACTATTATAAGGTAAAGATTCGATTTTAACCCGTGTCGCAGTGAGTTTCATGACGAGATGTCATATCGTTCTTTCTACGTTGCAAATCATGTAATTAGGATATTTTCGCCCAGGGAAAAACTATTTAAAATTATAAAATGAAACAATGATATTAGACATTACAGCAATTGAGAGAAAATAATTATATATGGTTGGTGTATTCTGTAGCTAAAGATGTTGTTTTTGCCTCGACTGCAACATTTTTTGAAAATGTTACATCTTTGTTAGCAAACGATGGTTATGGAGATTGGTAACATATAGTACACATCCTTTAATAAAATCATGAAATTACAAAAACAATTTAAAGCCAAAAGTCCTGTTTTGAGTTGAGTATACGTTTTAAACTTCGCAAACAATAGATGCTACTTTTAAAACATGTTGGAATGCAGAAAACCATGAATGGACGTTGTTTTTCAATCGTAAAACTTATGCTATAACTGCTTTGTATTTAGGGATAGCAAATAAAATTCAAAGGAACATGATCAGAGGCGTCACTAGGGTTGGTGTCACCCAATTCAGTAGCTATGGTGTCACCCCCGTGCAAGGTATTTTCATAAAGCTCCGAGCCTGTCAGAGCCAAATAACGGGAACATATAGAAATTTACGTTTCTTGTGTAACCCTTTGTGTTGATGTAACCCCTTGTGGTGGTGTAACCCCTTGTGATGGTGTAACCCCTTGTGATGGTCTAACCCCTTGAGATGGTCTAAACCCTTGTGATGGTGTAACCCCTTGTGATGGTGTAACCCCTCGTGTTAGTGTAACTCTTTGTAATGGTGTAACCCCTTGTGATGGTGTAACCCCTTGTGATGGTGAAACTCTTTGTAATGGTGTAACCCCTTGTGATGGTGTAACCCCTTGTGATGGTGAAACTCTTTGTAATGGTGTAACCCCTTGTGATGGCGTAACCCGTTGCGATGGGCTCCCACCCCCTAGTGACGCATCTGAACATGCGCTATAAAATCGGTCAAAATATATAATGCATTGCTTAGAATTTACATAAAACAAACACATAGATAGTTCAATAAGAGATGAAAAACCTGGGCTACTTAACAGTTGAGTATGAAGTCAGTAACAGATTAAATATTTCTTAACTATTTAGATAAGTCTCTAAGCCAAACGTTCCTTTAAAAAATGTCTGAGTATAAATGTATTTTTAGTACCGCTTTTTTAATGAAGCATATTTAATAAAAAAATCTTATTGCATTTTTTTTTAAATGGAGAAGATTGTACTGAAATAGGGAACTATCATTAATTTAATTATTTATTAATAAATCGAAAAAAAATGTTTAAAATACTTTCTGTAAATTTTAGTAGCTATTTTATCGATTAAAATAATTTTAATGGAAAAAAAATTAACGATTAATCGAGAAATTAATCGTTAATTTCCGCAGCCCTAGTTTTTATATATTTGTTTCATTTTTTATGTTCCATAAATATATAGAAACCCGTATAGATTTCTACCATTTATTTTAAGAATACTCACATTGTTTTTTTACCAAGGGACGCAATTTTTCCTTTTTACAAGGAGTGGTTCAAAGGCTAAGTCCGGCCCTTTTGAGAGGGCTGTGGGAAACTTATGGCGTTCTTAACCATCATAACCCTCTCCTCCACCACCCTCATCCTCCCCTCTTTCGACAGTCTCAGCCTCATAAAAACCTCCTTTCACTCTTAAGCATACAAATGTATCAGAAATGTGAAGGGTTCGAACTTTTGAAACAGTCGTTTATTTTATTAAAATGTTGTGTATAACCACCGGAAGAACATCTTGACGGACTTTGGGGGGGGGGGGGTGCTAAGGAAGATGGTGGGTGGGGTTTGCCTGGTTAAATGGCGTTTTAGTTTTAAAACTCAAACAGTAACTCGAATGTGATAAGAAAATATCTCACAAACTGATTTATGATTTTTTTAATAAAAAATTATTTAATAAGAATATTGGATGCTTGTAAGACATTTTTTGTGCTTATAAACTGAGGGGAAAGAAAAATTAATTAATTTTTTTTAAGGCGTAGTGGGACTACATTCTTTTGATCGATTCTACTTACTAAATATTTTTTTCAACACTTTTCAACAGCATTCTAATGATTGTAGCAGTTGGCTTTCCCAAAACAAAAAGACGTAGACGGAGCTGCGAGCTACATCTACCTTTTATTGGAATTACTAGGAGACGCTTATTAGAAAAAGTTGCAATAACTACAATGAATCAAAAGCCGAATATGCTCATTGCTGCGAGCCACTACATCTATTAATCAGTTTTTATTCTTCGCATCAATTCGCTAAAAATTTTACTGATTGTAAAATGAAAAGCTTTAATTTTGTGTCTGGTTGTTAGCAGAACAACAACAAAATCTGCAGGATCGAGATCTGTTGAAAACAATGTCCTAAAACCTTTTTTTCTCATTGCATCAATACCCATTGCTACTACAGTAGATGAAAAAACACACGGCTTTATGAATCCGTTCTTTTCGCCTCCACGTTTAAAAACAACGTCATTAAGGCTACTAACAACAAATACCTATTATCATTCTTCTTTTTGGATACCACGTCAGACTCTTGTGAGTTATTTAAATTTAATAACGTATTTACTATCACTATTTTTAAGTCCCTATAAAATTGGTAGTTTGTCCCAGTAGCCTAAAACTCTTCACAAAATGCAATATATATATATTTAATAAGAGCACTTTAAAGGTATATATTACGTCTACTTTTTTAAAACATAAATTAATGGCTCGCGCATGACCGGAAACAGAGGGCACGCGAATATCTTTGATGCTAGCGACACAGACTTCCGCCACGTGAACCGGAAGTCCAAACCCCAAGGGAAGCTTCTCTTCCCTAGAACAAATTAGAAAAGACAACTGCTGTGAAAATCTGACATCTCCGGGGCCCAGCCATTGTGGGACCCCGTGTGTCGTCTGCTTCGTGCACGTTCCAAACAAAACAACACACACGAGACCATTCGTCGATACACGGTTGACTTTTCTGTGCAATCCCTTTCATGGGTCCAATACGGGACAGCGCTAGTTGGTCGTAAAGCAGAGGTACAACTTTTAGAGAAAGAGAATTACTTTTAAATATTTTAACTATGTTTTAAAAGAGAAAGAGTAACATTTTAAAACATAAAAATGAGGTAAAAATACACAAAAAACATTAAATTGAACTCTAATCACTAAATCATTGAAACAGGTAGATCCAACACACAGTAACGATATTTTCTGCGTTATACAATATAATTTATTTTGCATTCAATGAAAATATTATCAACCCATATTTATTAAAACCAATACTTTTTTTTTACCCGTCATTTTTAACACTATATTTCTACTCTATACATTCATCACACTAAAATCTTATTAACCCTACATTCATTACACTAAAATCTTATTAACCCTACATTCATTGTACTAAAATCTTATTAACCCTACATTTATTACACTAGCATTTTATTAACCCTACATTCATTGCACTAAAATCTTATTAACCCTACATTCATTACAGTAAAATTTTATTAACCCTACATTCAGTACACTAAAATCTTATTAACCCTACATTCATTACAACAAAATCGTATTAACCCAACCTTCACTTAACCAAAATCTTATTAAACTTAACCAAAATCTTATGGTCTCCAAACTCACTAAAAACTAAATGTCATCATTCATTCATTAAATGTTACTCGTGACACTATTAAACCTAACGCTCTCTATTTAAAACCATGATAAGTCTGTGACACATAATATTAAAACCTACATCTTATTTACCGTAACGACCCTTTAACCCTAGCACTCATCTGGCAAAAGGCGACCGTATTTCTCCGTAAATCTCTGGCAAGCCCCGGGGCAATGTTTTACTTACAGCTGTTTTTTTTCTCTCCTAACCAGAGAACTCGATTTCTTGTCTCTTTCCTCGGGTACCATTTTCAACCCAACTCAAGTTCTATCCGTACTAAATGGTAACCCCTTATAGGGGTCTTAGTGTTTTATAGGAAGTTTTTAATTTATTGACAGTTTATATTTCAATTATATAGTCTTGAAAAGATCTGACCATCGAGAGCACTGCTTCAAGTGAATACTTAACATCTTAGCAATGTCAGATAATGAATAATTCACTTGATTAAAACGTTATTTAAAAAAATAAAAGAGATAAATTTAACTAAACAAATTCAACCATCTTGTGTTCTCTAAAGAGGGATTCAACGCAGCCAATTTGAATCAATGTGATCAGAGCCGACGTTACAACATTTTGGGCCCCTTAGCAAAGAAATAGTGTTGGGCCCCTTTCAAAAAAAGAGTGTGCCCCTCCCCCCAGCAGGAAAAAAATATACATGATACATATAAATAAGCATATTCCCATGGGGCCCCTATGCCCGTGGGCCCCCGGGCAAATCCTCAACGTTAAGACGGCACTGAATGTTATTTATAACTGTGACAAAGTTGTAGTTACTGTTTTTTTCCCGATAGAGACTTTTACGGAATAAATAAAATACATATGTCAATTCAAACACAAGTAATTGCTAGCGCTGAGTAATATTACTTATATACCGAATATTTGTTTCACTTATCGCTTTGAAGGCTTTTATAGGAGTCCAAGTAGGACTAATACATTACTAGACTCAGTTTCAAGTTGGACAACATCTAGTGTAAGTACATCGCTTATGACTTTTGGCCGATGTATCTTTAAAACGGTTGTGTAACGTGGTTGGCAGGGGCGTTACTAGGGTTGGTGTCACCCAGGGCGGTAGCTCATGGTGTCACCCCCTCGCGTCTTAACCCATAGAACTCTTCAGGGTTTTCCAGTGCAAAATAACGTGAATATAGATAATTTTATATGGTGTCACCCGGGGCGGCCCGCCCCCACCGCACCCCTCTAGCGACGCCACTGGTGGTTGGTTTTACCCCGGTTTCTTGTGGGCGTTACTTAACAACAATATCTTACTCGCAATAATAAAATTGAAGTCCTCAGAAATCACAAATAAATTTAATGCAGCAACTTATGTACAATTTTATAAGGTGCAAATAGTCAGCGACACAACTCAAACACTTCTCTAGTGCCTACTCTTAAATTACTATCTTCCAATGCCTCCTGGAATATCTCCCATTATCATCACGTGACCTACCCTCAAACACACATTAATAGAAGTAGTATTTATAAATGGAAAATTGGCGTCTTAAATGACACATTTAAAACCAAACATTCACTCTGAATTCTTACGAAACATCTTAATTTGACACGAAGACACCAGTCAGTTGCTAATATTTTCCGGGACAAGCCTAATTCAGCTAGTAATTAGTTTTAAGGACATGCAATTCAAAGCCTCTCCTGGTCACAATTAAACAAGATATTACTACTGTATTAAAAAACGCATAAAATTATGAAACAAAACAAGAGAAGACTGACCACTTCACCAGGAAGAACAAGAAATTTTACAGGTAGGCGGAATTTTAATTCAATGTGACCTAAGTATCTTGAAAGTGCTGATTTATTTTTTTTTTATTATGTAAGAGTTCAGTCATCTATTTAAAAACTTGTGGTGGCGCAAATAAAAGTGATTCAGTAACAGCTAAATAAGTCACGTTTTTTTTTTAATTTCTAGGCCCCAATGTCACATTTTAAGCCCACTAACAAATGTTGACAGAGGTTATAATGTTATAAAAAGTAAAATAAATTTTGGGCGCCCCAATGATCATTTCACAATTCAATTGATGATCTACTCAAGGAAAAGACGGAATCGAATTAAACTACTCGTAAAAACAAAGTTTTTTACTATAAATCCCTTATAAATGAGACATAACTAAATTTATTGTTTGTGTTAATATGATACGCACCGTGCGACAGACTAGCATAAACATGTACAGATCAGGAAAATATTACAAAAGTATGTTCAATATAATACGCTCCGCTACAGACTATCGGAGATTTTCGTAAATAGGCTCTGGGCTTCTAAACGGAAAATTGATGCTACAAATTTGAAATTGGTGTAATAAAATAAAGGCCCATGGGCGTTTAAATGGAAACTTAAATGCATGTTTAGGTTCAGAACATTAATATTTTTTTAAATTAAAATAATAATTTCCTAAAAAATATTCCGAAAATATTGCGATTTTACGTTTGTTTGAACTTTTATGTCTATCGACTTTGAAAGAAAAACTAAATTTATTTTTTAATACTCAATGCCAGTGACGATTAATCAAAAGTTTTCGGTATGCGGATTTAACAATTGAGTAACAATTATTGGCCCATTGACATGTATACGGGAAGACTTTCCGTGTCACTTAAGAGCTTAATGCATCAAAACTTCAGATCGATCGAATTTACCGTAATTAAATTAATGATCTTTTAATATTTCTCTATATAGCATGTGTAATCATCTGCTATAGCAGTGGTTCTTAACCTTTTTGGAAGTACCGAACCCCACCAGTTTCATATGCACATTCACCGAACCCTTCATTATTAGTAGTAATATAGATGCCTTGAGTCGGGTGCTGTCTTGACCTCCCTCCGCCGAACCCCGGCGACTGACTCACCGAACCCCTAGGGTTCGATCGAACCCACGTTAAGAACCACTGTGCTATAGTTTACCTCCACGAGTCACTAATTTCCCTCCAGCCCTCGATGTCAGAAGGGTCTGTCACGAGGTGCGTATCATATTGAACATAAACATTACTTATAGTTATGTCTCATTTGTAAGGGATTTATTGTCAAAAAATTTGTTTTTACGGGTTGTTAGCGACCAAAAACCGAAACATCGCTGAAATAATTTTTTGCCCAAAATCAACATTCGGCGCCGAAGTCGAAATTCGTTCATCCATTTTGCTCGACAAATCATTAAATGGGCAAACCTCTGACCAATCACCTTAAATGATTACGCAATTGTTTGTATCGATTTGGTGCTAGAATTTAACCGTGCAACCAATTAATGCTATTTTGAACACACGAAATCAGTTAAGTATCGAATACGACCTTTCAAATAAATTCATTGAGCGATCATTTTTTTATCCATCGCCAGTTAAATCTCATTTACGATCGCATCTCCACTAACATTTGTTCGTCCAGGAGTGAAACACAAAAAGCCCACTCTAAATGCTCAAACACTCAAATGGGGAAAAAGAAAAGCTATTAGGATTACACGTCTACACCGGCCTGGCTTATTTGAATGATAATGCTGGAGCCTATTAATGTTGAAAATCCTCTTGTGCATTGAAAAATGCATTATCTTTTCTCTAGGATCCCATGGGATCGATCCAAAGTCAAACGTATGTGCTGCTTCACTCCTAAACCTACCCTATACTCTCAAGGGTGGCGATCCCAAACCAATTTTGTAAAAAAAAATAATAAAAAAAATAAATAATACATTTTCGGTCGTTCCTTTTTCTGGTGATGGTTTTTAAAATGTCAGGGAATAAAAAAAAATCGATGATTTACAATTTACACTGCACACGAGCGATCAAGACTTTGACATTAGAAAAAAAAATCTTCAGATGGCTGATAATTGCTGCGTAGTAGTTGTTTTTCCCACAAGCAGATAGCAACCGTTAATCTATTTTTAAATCCTTTATATTAACTTGTGGTGTCTGAGCCCGTGCGACCGCGCCGAAAAAACTTTGGATCGATCTTTAACCCATTTTCTCGTAAGCTAGTGAGCTGAAATTTTGCAGGCAGATTCATGCCAATGATAAAAAGGATTATCGAAATTTCAAATCAATCGAATGGACAGTAATTGAATTATTGAATTTTAAAATTATTGTATGTATCTCTTTATATCATGTTAATTTTTTGAGATAGAGTGTTGTGGTGCGTAATATGTTCAACAAACTTTCATGTCGCGCAATAAGGTGCGCATTGCATTGATATTACTTTATATATATATATGATCGTTGCGCATTATATTAGACGAGCAAAATACCCGTGCTACGCTACGGGGTAGGCACAATAAGAGTAACATTATTTAGTTTTGGGTCTCAAATTCTCCTTAAAAATTAATATAAACGGATCTGGAAATTAGGGTTGTGATAAATCAAACCCTTCTTAATAAAAACAAAGATAAGTGTGTCGAGAAAAATAAACATTTTATTAGTTTAAATATTACCCAATTTTTGATTTTTTCAGCTTTAATATAGCAACATCATTATCATCCGTGGCTCTACAACCCATGTAGGGCCCTGGCTTGCTCAACCACATCCTTCCATTCAGATCGATTGATGGCTTTCTTTCACCATGCTCGAACCCCTTTAATAACGCATGGTATATTCTCTACCAGAATAACAAATGTCGTTAACAGTTACACAAAGATAACGGGCAAAGTTCACTTTCTTTGCACGTGAGTCAAAACATTAAAACAATATCTTTCAACAGGATTTCTTTGGTTCTTAGAAATAGCTCGCTAAACACCCACTTCATTTAGACTCTATAGTCTAAGCATGAAATTAGTTCAAGACGAATAGGATATTTTTAGCCAGATAATATTTGTGAATATTGTGTCTTGGGGAGAGTAGAAAATATGGTTTACTTGTTTTAAAGGAACATGTTCCTTTGACGTGAAAAAAAAACATAAGAACAATGCTGCTTTTTAAAAAAATGGTGAGAAATTGATCTTAATGTCAATCATTATATATTCCCGCACATTTTTTCTAATCGTAAAAATTCACTTTATATCAATCTTTTTTCCCTTTGTAAACTATTCATCTAATAAACTCAAAACAGCTTGGCACAAAATGAATTGTTGTCAGTGTGCTTTTCGACATAACACGGAGTTCTTTATGCTAGATCCTATTTATAAGTCGTAATACCC
>MUZC01001094.1:647240-670893 GCA_002072015.1 Radix auricularia | reverse complement strand
CCCCCCCAACTCTTTGCACAAATCAAAGTCGTGATGCTTATCCGCTCACTCTTTGATCTCCGCAAACATCCAGTCTGCCGGCCAGGAAAGGGGGATAATTGAGGTGCCATTAATTGTAGAAATAGGACAACCCAGCGTCTCCAATTCCGTACTTGTTTTCGGTGATGGACGCCAGGGTTAAAAATAGACGTTTGCTTAAACCGGATACAAAGATCACGCTGACTGATATTCAAACGTATCACTCAGCGAACTTCACCACCTGTGACCAGATTCTCATTTGGAACCTGAGGATTTTAAAGCTATAAAAACCTGTTGGTTTTGTTTGAATCGTAGAAGATGTTGAGGTAGGCTTGAAATAAAACTTGAAAACTTCACGCGGGCTTAAGAACCGGGTAATTTTAGACGTAATCGTAGGGACACCGGAACTTACCAACGATTTAATATACTGCACAAATGACCAATAAAATTAATAATCTATCGATAAAGTCAGGTGTTTGAGCTATAAACAATAAATATGTTGAAATTATGTCTCGTCAGACGTAGTGCTAGTAGTAATACATATGACGGAATGCCAGCTAAAAATATCTCACAACATAATGAGAGAACTTACAATACTAAAAATTACTTACCGTATATACCAGTTCTAAAGCCGACTTTTTGGGGGTACAAAATCTATGCCGTCGGCTTACGAACGGGTCACTGGTGATTTAGGCATATACATTGAATATCGGTGTTGTCTTTAGTGATGAAATATAAAAGGCTACATTTTCTTTTCGTTTTAATACAATAAAACGTTATATGGTGTATGCTATAAAATGACATCAATCTTCTCTGTTATTCAAATCTCTTTGTTCTTCAACCTCAACAAACGTAAACAATAAAAAATGACCGATTTATCTTGTAGTTTTAACGCCTGTAATATGTTAGGATACAACTCATTTGTATCAAATATGACAAACATAAAGCCCAGATTTATGAAGGATATTTTGAAACTTATTTAACATAATCTTTTTTAAAGAAATAAAACATAATATTGAAATATAAAATATTAGTTCGTTTCTGTAATATCAAAAATAAATAGTAAATGTATTTAAATATCTAGTAGAAAAATGGTGAGTAGGTATGAACACGATGGTGAATGGTGGTTTCTAGAGAAAAGTGTTTCGCCTTCATAAATTATTATCCCTAACTATTAACCGAGTAAAATTAACTATGTTACTATAGAAATAGCGTTATAGTAACATAGTTAATTTTACTCGGTTAATAGTTGGGGAAATAGCGTATCATGAAATAGCGTATTATACCTTGCGATCCCTATATTCCCAGAGTAAGATATATATTTTTTAATCATGAAAGATTTTATTTCAAACTTAGATGGGTAAGTCTAAAAAGTTTCAGCTCATTAGGACACCGGAAAGTTGTTTGAATTCGGGTTGCAGGATTCCACCTTAAACAAACAAACAACCAAACGTAAAGCTTTAAAAAAAATTGCGTCAACCTGTACAAATAAGATAAACATAGAAAATTGAAACTATCTTTTTTTCTGTGTACTCAACATATTTAGATATTTATGCACCCACGCTCCCCCGTATTTTAATGTTTTCATTAAAATAATAAACACACACATCAGCACCAGGTGAGGGAAATGATCAAGTGGTGAATTGGCGAAATAAGCGAAATAACAAGTGCAACAAAATGGACGTGTGAGACTGCAATCAGGCTTATGATTTTTTAAAAAACCCTAAAAAACCAAGTTTTTCATTAAAAATCCTTTATATAATAGACTTAACTATATGGATGTTCATTATAATACGCAGGGCAAAACAATCAGAAAATACAAAATTCTAGTTAAATGTCTCGTAAAACGTGTTTAATATAATGCGCACCGATCGTGAATATATTTTTAAAAAGTATTGTCAATTTAATGTGCACCTTATTGCGCGGCAGGAAAGGTTGTTGAACAGAATACGCACCACGATACTCTTTCTCAAAAATTAACGTGATACTTGGAGATAAATAAAATATTTTAAAAGCTCAATAATTCAATTACAGTACATTCGATTCATCTGAAACTTTGAAACCTAATTTTTATCATCAGCGCGAGTCTGCCTGCAAAATTTCAGATCGCTTGCTTACGAGGAAATGGGTTAAAAATCGATCCCAAGTTTTTTTCGGCACGCACGGCGCAGACACAACAAGTTAATATAAAAGATTTTTCAAAAGTAAATGGAAAAGACGTAAACAGGGTAAGGGTTAGCCTGACAGGACGTAACAAAACAGCATTTCACTGTTTTGTTACGTCCTGTCAGGCTAACCCTTGCCATGTTCACGTCTTTTCCATTTACATTTTTAACAAGTGCAATCTGTTCACTGATATGAAGTACGAGAAATATCTGAGAAAACGTTAGCTTGGATCTCATGACTGATCAATGGAGTTTTATTTCAACAGATTAGTGAATCAAATAAATATTTCTCAGTTGTTATCGTTCCAATTATGCTGTTAATCTTTTACTATCAAAGCTGTTGTTGCAAGTATTTAATCCGAGGCGTTTTCTTTTCTTTTCTCATTTAATATCTGTTATCGTGTTGTTGCTATGAAACTAGGAGATAAGGAGAGGACTATTGGATAAATAGAGTTTTAACTGGAATTTTAAACAAGGGAGAGAAGTGAAACTTTCCTGCTTTCAGATTTCAATGCGAACAAATCGGAGAGAGAATATAAAATAGTTATTCCGGTATTATCATAAAGTAGCATTGGAAAGGTAAATGAAGCAATGCATCTACTTTTTTACCTCTAATTTATAGCATCAAACAGGGGGAGACATTAGGACATTGACGGCGAACGTTTTTGGGACCGCGTGCCCAAAATTCAATGAAATCCTACTTTTATATATCAAAGTGCCAACACATAGTGCCAGCACAGTAAACTTGATAAAGCAATGTAAATGTGACTTGCGTGCCGGCTGATAAGGCTCTGCGTGCCGTCTGTGTATCAATGTATTAGGATAACTGTATGGGATGCTCAGTGACTCAATGTAAACATAAACAGCAACAGCCTTAAAATGATCGAAGCGGTTCAGCCTAGAACCTTGGTTATCAAGATATTACTACTTAGATTCAGAGTAATTTTAATATTTATATAATACCGTGCAATTCAGTTATTTCTATCCTTTTTAAATCCTTTATATTAACTTGTGGTGTCTGTGCCGGAAGGGCGACCTACCGACAGTGCGACCTTGCCGAAAAAAAATGGATTGATTTTTAACCCACTTTCTTGAAAGCTAGCGAGCTAAAATTTTGCAGGCAGACTCATGATAATGATAAAAATGATGTTTCAAAATTTGTAATCGATCGAATGGACAGTAATTGAATTATTGAATTTTTAAATTATTTTATTTATCTCTTAATATCATGTTAATTTTTTGAGATAGAGTATTGTAGTGCGTAATATGTTCAACAAACTTTTATGTCGTGCAATTAGGTGCGCATTACATTGACATTACTTTTTAAAAATATCTTCACGATCGCTGCGCATTATATTAAACACGTTTTACGAGATATAACTGGAATTTTGTATTTTTGGATTGTTTTCCTCTGCGTATTATTATTATAATGTAATGTCTCGTATATAAAGGATTTATAGTGGAAAAACTTGGGTTTTTACGGTTTTTTTTTTAATTAACACCATTTAGTTTCCGATTCACATTTGACCTTTCAAAAAAGATCAATTAAGCCATAGTATAAATGGCTAATATATAGTTCATTAGTTTTACTTGGTTTCTATGAGTTAGAGTGTAAGCAGTCAAACAATGAACTCTTAATGTGCTGGAGCTGAAAAATAATTTAGTGACTAAGTATACGTTACTCGGGTTTACACACGTAAAATTACATCTTATCCCATCACGGAACAATAAAACCTTTTCAGAAAAAAGATTTTCATTTTTACAAAATTCCATCGAAATTAATTTTTTTCAATATACACAGAAAGATACATAGAATCTACACAAAAAATGCACAGAGCGCTCAATTTCACAAACTTTTTTTCCAACTTTTCCTCTTTAAACTCAAATTAGCATCCCTAATCCAGGTTTGTCAATTCCAAACATTCCATCCCTGCCATGTGTAATAGAAGATTGGTTGTGTTTAACACTGTCCCGACCCCCCTCCCCTTTTTTATTACGTTGGAATATAAGGAAGGCGGGATATGGGGAGCGGAACTGCTCCGTGCTTTAGATAAGGCTTATGGGATATCATGCCGGGCTTTTGCCGTCTGCTTTCTGGACTATTCAAAATGATTTTCTTTAAGTTAAGATTAATACATCTGGAAAAACTGAACGAACACAATTTTTTTATTGGTAGATTCGGAAAAAATCGATGGCGTTCAGGCTAAACAAGAAAGAGGCGCTTAAAGCAACACAAAATAGTGACTTAATTTTTTTTTAGATTTTAAATGTCTTAGTAATTAATAGAAAGGCACATTTTATTGGACAATATTGGGAGTATTAAAAAATAATTCGAAATATATCCACGGAGAGAAAAAGAAACAATCAGAAAAATCCCCGACAAAATTATATAGACTCTGTAACTTTATAAGGAAAAGTTTAATTTATAGAAAAAGGTGACGGAAAGTGACTTGAAATATGTAGCATAATGTTAACACAAACAATTTTGCTCCATTTCAAACTTTAAATGAAAATATTTTTAATCTAAACACTGAAATTTACATAATACAAAATCTTTGACAGTTACTGTAAAGAATTGTGACTTTCTTTTTCAAAAAATTGAATTTATTTTATTAAATTTTAAACAATTAAATTTTGGGGTTTTTTTTAATGAAATTTTAACAACTTCTTTCTGAACTTTAAAAAAAAATTAATGGAACTAATGTAGAATCTATTTATTTCTAAGACTGACAGACGTCAACAAGAAAATCCAGCTGTCTAAATCAAGATCAAACACAAACTTGTAGAACTGTTCCCAAACAAAATGTTTGTTGCTAAATGAGTGTCTCTCTGGCAAGTCCAGGCTCGCCACGCGACTAACTGCTGACATCCCCCCACCACACCAAAAGATTGTATCCCATCATTACGAGTTTTAATTGGTCATTAGATTCCGTTTTGGCTTTGACTGGGACGGCGAAAAGTTAACGGAGATTCAAAGTTGTTGTTGATTCTCCGAAAAGTAGGAATGAAACAAATCGCCTCTCTCTGTGTGCTCTACTGTCATTATAATTAAATGGAATTAACCAGGATTTAAATGGCAGTTTTAGCTCGTCAACGTAAAAAATTAGAAATTATTTCGGGGCAAGGTTCTTTCAACTTTCAGTGACAAAAAAAAAAACGACAGAAACAAAAACAAATATCATCATCATATCACTACACCAATTACACGTGATGTTCAACACTCTTGGAGTATCAACTGACATTTAAACTGAATCAAACGTTCACACTTGTAAACCAAGCTTCCAAACTAATGTTTCAGATTTACCCCCCCCCCCAAACAAAAAAAAACAAAAAACAAATAAATAATAATTTTAAAAAAAAACAGCAGCTCAAACTTTTCGGCAAAGAGCCTTTTTCAACGGACATACAATACACAAATAAAACAAAGATAAAAAAATAAAAACTTAGCTGAGGTGAAATCCAAAGAGTCACAGCAGCTAAGATTTTATTTTTCATATTCGTTTTATTTGTGTATTGTATGTCCGTTGAAAAAGGCTCTTTGCCGAAACGTTCCCTGTTTTGTTACGCTAACCCGTACCCTGTTTACGTCTTTTCCATTTACTTTTTTATAAGCCTGATTGCAGTCTCACTCCTCATTTTGTTTACTACTTTCAACGGCTGATTTAAAAAAAAAATATTTGAATTTGATAGCATTTTTATTGACATTCATATTCATATGGTCAGAAACTTCACATTGTACATTGTTTCTTAAGTGGTCGTAAATGTTACTATTTAGATTTTAAATGTCTTAAGCACCCGAAATGTTCATAAATTGAAACAAATTTCAACTTTATGCTGTGGTCTGAATTAATATTAACTTGCAAACTTGTCATAATCAAAACGTATTTTATAATTTTTAAAATTTCAAAATGTGTGTGAGTGTGCGTTTTTTGTGTATGTGTGTTTTTTTCTTTCTTGATAATCGCTTCGTATCTTACATGTCATAGAAATTAACCCAATCAATTGACGAACGGCTAGACATGTTTGAAATAATCAAGGATAAAGAAATAAATGGAGATACAACTACTCCATGCCGACCCACAATAGAAAACTCAGTTAAAGTTAAATCTCAAATATGTTTGACTATCAGGATAATACAAGTATTGATTATGAATTCAACCAAATAGAGATTTGTATGCAAACAATGTCGTTGGGACTTTGTGTGTGCGGGGGGGGGGGGGGGGCTTTTTAAAAAAATTAAACTTTTATATTTGTTCCCCCCCCCCCTAGCATGAATTGTGTCCAAAGATATTGACAGGTGTATAATTTCAAGACCATAAAGAAATGTTTTTGTATTTAAAAAAAAAAAATTAGCCGCTCGCTAACTCTATGGTGTTACCGTGTGGCCGCTCGCAAACTCGGTGGGTGTTACCGCGTGGCCCTTGCTAATTATGTTGCACATATAACCATAATATCTTAATTTAAACCATATCTTGAAAAGTCACGTGATGTACAAAATATTTTCGGAGAAGTACAGATAAACCTCCTCAAACAGGGAGCAACACGTAAATTGACTGGAACGAAAGACTTTTAGAAGCATTTACATAAAAAAGATTTTTTTCATATTTTCATTAATCCTCAGTTATATATAACTCTGAAAAATGTATAAATGTATTTATATGGGCTGCGGAAATTAACGTTTAATTTCTCGATTAAACATTTTAAAAAATTAAAGCTTAAATTATCTTTTAACGATTATTTATTTATTAATAAATCGAAATTTAAAAAAAAAATTCTTTAATTTTCATCGCTATTTTATCAATTAAAATATTTTTAATCGATTAAAATACATATTAATCGAGAAATTAATTGTTAATTTCCACAGCCCTACTTGAAACAAATAATGTCAACACGCTTGTCTTTTTGTGCTGTTGGTTCAAAGTGACATATAAAGGAGACATTCAATTGTTATTTAGATTTTCAACAAGAACGTTTGTAAGTGTTACATATGATATCATAATTTTTAATTTTAGGCTTTAATCAAAATTAACTATTAATTAATCGTTAAATTTTTAACATAATGATTCAAATTTAAATTAATGGTATATAACTTTTAATTTCTAAGTAATAACTAGTAACTGTTACTATTTGAAATTCATATTACAATCTGTTTCAAATTTCTATAAACGCATTCGCTTATTTCACTGCGGGGTACCGATTGTGTCTTGAAAATACTAAAAACTTGTTATAATTTATTTAAAAAATTTTTTTAAATGGTTTATACTTTTACAAATTAGATGAATAAATTAATTTGTTTGCACGTACAAAATAGAATCTTGCGTAACGAATTTCTAATTTAAATTGATAGTCTATACCTGATACCTCTAGTTTGCAATTCAAAAGTGTTTTTTTTTTTAAAATTTATTTGTTTGAGAGAATGTCTCCCCCCACACACACGGCTTGGTTCAGTTGAAGTCACGCGCATGCGTAGCTGACCTTGGGGACAAAAAAAAGGGGGGGGGGGATGCTCAGAGTTGATACACGAGAGATCCTCGTTGAAAGATTTGACACGAGAACTCACTCTTTGCCCATTAATCTGGCCCGAGGCCGTTACGGCACACCGTGCGGACAGTTAACAGGTCAATAACCGGACATGTTGGACGACCTAATTCTCTCCCTTTGCCAGAGACTAAAGGGGCCGGACAACGGTCAGTTGCTGGGACGTTAGTCATGGTCTGGCAGTGACTCTTCCCAATGGCTTGTTTCCCGGGGCGATTAGTCGTGTCGATGAAATGTTATTCTCAGTTAGAGCCACTAGACAGCCTTAGTAGTAAGAAAGGAATAAAGACGTTGTGGTGATAATCTCCCCCCTCCCCCCTCATTCATTCAAATTTACCTCTTATGCCCCTTTATTCACGAACACAAATGAGTTAAGTGTCATGTACAAAAGTTAACCGTCTCATCTCTTACCCCTAACACGGATATCTTCAAAATAGACACGCCCCTAGAATGTCTGTCTTCAAAATAGACACTCCCCTAGAGTGTCTGTCTTCAAAATAGACACTCCCCAAGAGTGTCTTTATTCAAAATAGACACTACCCTATAGTGTCTGTCTTCAAAATAGACACTCCCCTAGAAAAGATGTTTTCAACATAGACACTAATTTTTATACTGTGGCGCATTCTGATAGTTAGTATCGAAAAGCTAAACGCGTCATTTAATGATTTTCAAGGCAATGTTTCCTTTAAGCTGCGCGGCTTCGTGGCCGTGCAGACAGCTTGCTGACATCGCGCAGCAGTTTAGATTTACCGCGCAGCAAATTTAGATTATATCCCTGTTCGAACGATGTAGAAGTATGCACAAAAAAGTGGATGCCGTGCAACTATTCACACGTTTCCCCCCCCCCCCACCTCCCCACACAGACCAACGAACTTAAGAGGTAACATTGCTCCGAGGGGGGGGTGATACTTCGTTTGAGACCAGCATCAGGGTCACAGTATGCGGGTAGGTATAGCTTCCTGTGAGATACAGCGGGTTGCGTGCTTGTGCCGTTAGCGTGCAGCAATGCTGTCGTTTGAAGGTGGCCTATGGCAGCTTATAGAATTCTCACGGGTGGAAAACATAAGAGGAGATGGAATATGAACGGGGCAGGGCGGGGGGGAGGGTAATTATAGGAAGTTTTAATTAGTTGACGTCAGCACGCTGTCAGTGAGCCCAGTTGTTTTTGTTTTGTTTTTTGACGCATTGACATATTTGTGCGACTGTGTCAATATGACGCGAAAGTTAAGGTCAAAGTACAAATTGAGGCCTACTGCAAATCTGTAAAGAGATCGAAGCACATCGGGTGGAAATGAACACCGTGTCCTTTACGCCTGAATAAACACCGGACCGCTGTTGATTCTGTATGGAATTCGATGTTGATCAGAGAATTATTATAGACTATAAAGCTCAGTTGGATGTTTTACTTTAAAATTAAAGAACAGACTGGGAGATTTGAATATGAAAAGAACACAGTGAAATAGTGACGTCAACACGAAACTTGAAAATAGTCGACCGTGGTGCGTTGAATACAACTGTCTAGAATTAAAGTTTAGTGTTTTAAATTTGTTTCCTTAAATTATTGGTGGCACTGGTATTTTTTTTAAAAAATGTGTTCCATTTATCTGGAAAAATTTAATCCATTAATGATATTTATATAACGCATATCGAGATCCCGTTAAGGGCGGCTGAAATTAATTATTCGATTATAATTAAATAGATCGATTAAAATTGTATTAAAATTTAAGAATTTTTTTTCCCTCCAATTTATTAAGTATTTATATTTTTGTTACTTACATACTTTTACCAAGTAGTATTATTATTTATTCAGACGTGCCTACGTAAACAAAAAGATATTCATTCCTTCTTTCTTGCATAGCAGAACGAATTTGCTGTGTGACGTCACAAAATTTGGGAGCCATAGAATTACTGCAACTTAACCGACTTCACAAAATATTGAATTGAAAATTAAAGTAATCAAATATATGCGTTATAAAAATTTAATTAATCGAAATTAATCAATTTATTTTTCTGATCAATGTAACTTTTTTTTCCAGTACCAGCCCTATGTAAAACATATTCTGTTCATCGCATAAAAAGGACTTTTTTAAAATTTATGGACATGTTTTTGAGTCCGGAATGACACAATCGTATAATTGCTTGTACAAAAAGTATTGAATGCCGCAATCAATTATCTGAAACTCTAGAGCAGCGATTCTCAACCTGTGAATCGCTACCCCCAAAAGGGTTTTTCTGGGGGTCCCCAACTGTCGACAAAAAATTTGCTCCATTTGTAAGAACTTCATTGAAAATGAATTATCTCAAAATCATGGGGATCGCGGGTAAAATCGCTTTTATAAAAAGGGTTCGGCACCCAAAAAATGTTGGGGAACCACTGCACTAAGAGGGATCAGAAAGAGCAAGTTACATTATGAGGTCCGGAATGTAGCCGGAGACACTGACAAATGAAGTTTAAATCAGAGCATAGTTGTAGTTCTTGATCTCGAGAGCCCACCAAGAACGTGTTGATCCTTCTGTCGGATGTTAATGTTGACCTGGGATTTACAATGTTTCTGTGGCATTGCAGAGAATACTTCACTGGTTGCTGTGGGGCTACACGGTAAGGGTATTGGGAATTGGAGCATGGAAGGAAAGGTGGCATTAGAGATACATGTATCATCTTTTGTACTAAGAAACAATCTCAAGCTGACAGATTAGCGTATGATGGGCCAATAAATTCCTGTAAGTTGATCTGACCTTCTCGCGATTATTATACTTAATATAAGCTCATGAACTTTTAACAAGCTATATCAATAAAATATGGTGTAAAAAGTAGCCAATGTTGTTGAGCCTTCTCGTCCATGAGGGGCATCCACCGATCATCGTCGGCGTCTACGATTCCTCCTAGGGCATAGTCCCCCTACGAGAGACCTCCAGGCATCTCTATCGTAGGGCCAGCTTCTCCAGGATCTTCCATTCATGGTCAATTCTCTTGATGTCTGCCTCCTATTCTCATCACCAAGTTTTTTTCGAACGGCCTATTTTCCCCTTACCCTGTGATTTTCATTTTAGGGGTTGGCTTGTTGTACTAGAAGCAGGTTTTCTTAAAGTATTACCGATCCACCTCCACCGCTTTTGGAGAATCTCATCATCAATTAGATTCTGCAACAGGGAACTGTGACAGTGGACCAAAAGAAGGTAACCATTTTTATTGGGTCGAAGAACCTTTTGCTCTGACATATAGGAACATATTAAATCCGTGAAATATTTGCAATCCGTAAACAGTTCCCCTCCCCCTCGAACCCTCGGCCAGAATCTCGCGACATGAGTTTTCACCCGTTTACATGCTGCCGTTAACTTATTTATTGAACCAAACTTTCCAGCGAGACATTAGTTGGGTGCCAACAATCGATATCGCTATTGTCTTTAGTCGCCATTGTTACACAGAGCACCGTCTTGTGCTAACTTTGAACTGTGTCGACCTGCCATCACCATCACATCGTATTGAGGCGTAGCAAGAGGGGACTAGGTACGGGGGGGGGGGTCAAAATGAGACTTACAGTGGCAAAAAATAATAATGCACAAGGCTAAATTATTAATTTTAAGGGATGGGGGCTCCAATTTTATAGTTTGTCTTAGGGCGAAAATCTCAAGCTACGGACGCAAAATCTCCAAATACGAGCGCAAAATCTCCAGCTACGCCTCTGATCCGGCAAGATTTGCCTTCACATGGGGTCACATCAACTCCATCTCCTGACCTAGCTCTACATAATCGAATTTGAGGAGACGTTCCTAATATGAGGTGACCCTTTGACATTGAAGATTAATGATTTTTCAACCCATTTTTTTTAACTTCTCAAAAATTCTTCTTCCGAAGTGTGGGATTTAATGAGTTGTGTGAAATTTTTTAACATTTAAAATTCAAACTTCCGCTGAGGTCAAGATTGGTTATTAAAGGCTTACGAAGTCGTTTAGTGGTAATGTTTCCTTTTTAATGTGTTCATTTACTTGATGATTTAGTTACTTTTCAAAATCCTTTATATTAACTTGTGGTGTCTGAGCGGTGCGACCGACCGATCAAAATTTCAAATCGATCGAATGGACAGTAGAATCTAATTGAATTGTTGAGCTTTTAAATTATTTTATTTATCTCTTTACTTTATATCATGTTAATTTTTAGCGCATTTTCGAGAAGTCGAATGCGCTATTGCACCCGTTGTGTCCGTCCGTCCGTCCGTCCGTCATCACCCTTGATCTCAGCATCCATAAGTCCTAGACCCATGAGGTATATATGTTTTTTGTATGTCCTGACCTGCCATTTGTGCATCAACACTCAGTTACTCGATCCGTTAAAAAACCCCGTTAAAACTACCAAAAAATATTTCGAATCGAGAGGTAACACTAGCGGCCGGAAGTCGAATGCATAATACTACAGGCATTGAAGAGTGGTGCGAAAGGGTGCAAAAGAATTAGTTGTTTTTTTTTTAGTTGACGTCATTAGAATATGTGTAAAAGTTTAGAGAGTTTTACGTCATCATTTGTGGTGACTTGTAGTTAGATTAAAGAGAAAATAATTTTTTTTTAAATGTAAAGAAATGACTTTTAAATAAAAAAAATGTCAGGTATATTCATTACACAAGAAAATTCATAAAAATATGTCTAAAATCTAAACACAATTACTGATAACTACATAATTCTGATATCTAACATAAGTACTGATACATAATACGAAAATGCGCTAACACGTCCTGAATTCCAATAGGGACCAGGCTTAACATGATTTTTTTTTAGATAGAGTGTTGTGGTGCGTAATATGTTCAACAACCTTTCATGTCGCGCAATAAGGTGCTCATTACATTGACAGTACTTCTTAAAAATATATTCACGATCGGTGCGCATTATATTAAATCCGTTTTACGAGACATAACTGGAACTTTGTATTTTCGGATTGTTTAGCCTTGCGTATTACAGTTATAATGAACATCCTTTTAGTTATGTATCGTATATAACGTATTTATAGTGAAAAACATGGTTTTTTACAGGTTTTTAAAATTAATATATTTATTAAAGGAATGCTACACGGGTTCGAATCTTCGTGAAGACAAGAATATTTTCCGAATGGGTACCTGACACAAATTAAGCGGCTGGGAATGTTCGTGGAACCCTCACGAACCTGGTCAGTGAACACTGCGTCACTAGGCCATGGCCTGTGGACGCAATAATCTTCTAAATAGAAGGAGCGTCTGTAGAGATAAGTTAAAATAAGACGGATCCGGTTTGTTGTTCTTACATGTCGTTTGAAAGCAGGCATCCACATTGTTGGGAGTGGTTAGATTAAAACTAAATTCTCTATTGCTTATTTTATTTAGATACACATTATATATACACATTATTTATTCATGTGATGTAGTTTGCACTTAAAGTTTATATATATATANACCGGACCTCTTTACACTATACAATAAAAATTTATAATCAGTAAAATCAGCACCGGCCTCGGCAATTGTGGGGCTATATGCGGAACGGATTGCGCGGGACCCAGTCTGGGAATAGATAAGGAAAATAAGTGAAAATTGAGATTTTGTGCCGCATGGGTTGCAAACTTGCAGTGACCTAAGACCGGCCCTGAATAAAGTTTATATTTTATGTATCCAACTAGTGTCAACTAGCAAAATGCCCGCACTTTTCAGCAGAAAATTGGGATCTCAGTTAGCGTTGAGAAACCGCGTTACACCAATTCAAACACCAAATTATTTCAATCTGGATAATTTTTATATATATTTTTTAATGAATATTTGTCAAGGTCGTATAAAATCAAATGGGGAATAAAATTACATTAAGGACCCTAGTGGAAAATGTGTCCAGGTTGACATATATCATAAGGCATGAAGATTTCAATCTCGGTCGTTATGGAGATACGTTTCTATATTTATTTAAATTGTTGAAAATCTAACGGGAATAAAAGCTTTCAAAGTTTAAGAAATAATTATTTCGGGCCCAGCCCCAAAGAAACACACGTTAGGAGTTAATTACCTTATAGAATTTTACTTTTTTAAAATTTCAAATTTGGTCAATAATTTATTCATATACCAAGTAGCCACTGTATAAAATACATTTTATATAACTCATAATTAAAAATGACAATGAGGGCCACCAGCCCCTAATAAGTGATGTTTTAAAAACTGTAAATCCCAAAATTCGCGGGAGCGCATTCAAAATCTTCCCAAAGTTTAATGGCCGTGTTTTGAAAAAAAACTAATTATACGGCTTTTATAAAATCTATTAACAAAAAAATTATAGTTTTGTCTCGTAAAACATTTTTAATGTAATGCGCACCGATCGTGAATATATTTTTAAAATGTTAACACATCTTATCTTATTTGTTACAGACGCTCCTTCTGCACAGAAGAATATTGCGTCCTACGTTTATCTATGGTTTGTGTCTAGTCCTGCACTCTTATTAGAGTTTTAAAAGATGATAAAGTGTTGGCTTTTCTTGTTTCCTCAGGCAACCCATTCCACGCCCGAATTGCGGACGGGAGGAAAGAAAACTTATATATGTTTGTTCTTGCATGTGGAGTAAGAAAGGTGATTTTATCTATATGTCTATCTGAGGGCTGTATTAAGTTTTCTATGTGTTGTATTTCTAAATTAGCATTAATCGCTTTATGTATAATAATTAATTTACTCTTGGTTCTTCTATCCTATGTGTTTTAAGGTTTATTGATTTAACTAATTGTGTTACTCTTGTCAGTTTTGAATATTCTCAAATAATGAATCTGCCAGCTCTTTTTTTTTCTTTTTTTTCTTTCTAGTTTATAACCGTTTTCTTTGGTGGGTGGGTCCCATACAGAAGATGCATATTCTAGTATAGGTCTCACCAGGCGAGGTAGCATTTTATCTTTATATCTTTATTACATTTACTGTAAAAGTTTCTTTTTATAAAACCAAAGTTTTTGTTTGATTTTTTAATAAATTCATTGACATGGGGATTCCATTATAGTTTCTCATTTATATTGCATCTTTAGTTTGGGTTAGTTCTTTTCCGTTCACATAGTGCTTAAATGCGGCTCTCAACAAATTTTTTAAATAATTAAAATGGCTCTCAGTTACTACAAGTCTAGCCACCCCTGCCCTAACGCATTTTAATAAAGGCCATCAAGTTTGTATGTTCCAAGCTATGTCAAAGTTCATCGGCACAGTAACCAGAGTTTCAACAAATTTTGTTGAGCTCATATTAGGTAACCAAACAAACAAACAAACAAACAAAAATATATAATTAGGAATTTAAATATTTTTTGACGTGTTACCATCGCGGGAGTATACTCAAGAACTCCCCAAATTTTCATGCTTCTATCTACATGGGAAGTTGAAGAATTAGTTATGTGACGGTTTTAATAAAGGAATATATATATATTTACGCCCCGGCCCCCGGGAGCGATAATTAAATATTTGTTTCACCTGTTTCTATCGCGGGAGTATACTGGACAACTTCCCAAAGTTTCATGGTTATACTTACGCGGGAAATCGGAAAATTAAGTGATGAGCTAGTTTTTATACAGATCATATAAGGAAAAAACTATGTTTGGGCCACCGGCCTCCAATTAAGTGGGATTTTTATAATTCGTTTTCACCAATTATCGTTTTAATAGTATACTCATCAACTTCCCAAAACGTTTCATGCTTCTACCTACAGGGGAAACTGGAAAATTAGCGATGAATCAGTTTTTATATTGCTCATATAAGGAAAAAAAACTAGTTTGCCCCCCTCCCCCAATGAGTGGGATGTTTAAAATTCATTTTCGCCAGTTATCGTAGTAAGAGTGTAATTAACAACTTCCCAGGGTTTCATGCTTCTACCTACACGGGAAGTTGGAGAATTGTTGTAGATTCAGTTTTTATATAAGAAAAAAACCCTACATTTTGCATCCCCCCCCCGGGAGTGTTTTTTTCTCCAATTGTTGTCGATATAGTATACAGCAAATTCCCGAAGTATAGTTTAAACTGATGCCCACATTACAAAAACATGACAAGAAAAGTTTACGGTATGATTTATATTCCTGTACACATTACAATCACACGACAGACATCATGATATTTAAGTATAAGCATGAACACACTACATTACAGATTCATGCCAGCTACAATGCCCCGTGAGTATATTATGTTATTTTACGTATGCTGTAAAACTAAATCTTTGTAAACAGACAAAGTCATAAACAAGTATTTGAGGGCACCCTGTAATCAAAGCATTTTATTTTTGGTGTGACCCTCCTTCCCAATGTTCTTATCACCGGAAGTTTCGAAAGCACGTTTCTTTTTTTTTTCTTCTTTTTTTTTTAATATCTCTTTCAACCTTGACATTGTGATTATTTTTCTCTAATTAATTAGTCTGTGGCAGTATTCTACATATACAAAACTAATCTACTCTACGTAAGGCCTTCATTTAAACAAGTTACCGTATTTTTCGCCCTATAAGGCGCTTTTTTTTGGGTGCGCCTTATACGGCGAATAGGAAGTATTTGGCTGAGAATCTTTTTTTCTCTCTAGATTTTCCTTCTTCGGAATTGGGTGCGTCTTATAAGCCAAAAATACGGTATTTTCAAAGTAATCATATTTCTTAATTTTTTATCTGTTTCAATTTTTAATGAGTTATAGATTTTATTTAACGTATTTACCATAGGACGCAATAATCTTCTGTACAGAAGGAGCGTCTGTAACATATTAGATATAAGATTTATTTATCTTTAGTTTAAGTTGCATCGTAAATGTAATTGTATGTAAACTCTTTGGTTATTAAAAGTAGATATGACCCGCGGCGTAACATACACCGCAGACTTGCTCATAGATAGTGCAAATATGGGGAAAAGAACAGGCACATACTACAGCACTAAGAAATCAGATCAACGCGAATAAACATTGGGGTGGGGGAAACCACCGACGCATTGTTGGTCTCTAGATTCACACACTGAGGCTAGCTACCTGCCCCCCCACTCTGCACCACCCCAGCTTGCGAAACATATACTGTGATTGGCCGACCCAGCGATGGCCATTCGTCTTGTTTATTTGCACTCGTCTTGTGCTTGTTCTTGTTAATTATATATACAGATTTTAGTTAACTTAACTCAATCTCATCATTGTTTTAAATCTAGACTTTTAGTAAATATCAACTTTTTATAAGCAACATAATTTTCTTTATAAATATATCTCTATCGTCTTAGAGTAAAAATATTGACGCAACTATTTATTTTCTTTTTGGAACCAAATGTTTGATCATTGATTCTAAAGTTTTAAACTATCCAAAACAAACCAAATACCTTTAACAAAAATCAATGGAAGGTTTTATGTTATTGTCAGTGCCTCAAATACGAACTTGAACAGCTAGAGGAACACTCTTAGGTAGCGTGAACCGAGAACTGCTCTAGAAATCCTAGATCTTTCAACAGGAAATACATTGTAGCATTTTGATACTTGCTTCATCCGGAGCACTAGGTGGACGTCTTTTGTTTTAGTTTCTCGTTACAGATGTATGGCCTGTGTGGTTGTTAGACTGTTAGATCTAACTGCCTTCATTTGCTTGAATAAAGCGCTTCTCAACTTTGGTGATATTCACTGGGGGACTGGGAAGAGGGGGGGGGGACAAATAATAAATAATGGATTTTTAAAAAAATTCTCAGGTTTCAAATTTCACACACACAAATTTATTATTTTTTTTTTAAATTGAAAGCGTTTAGATTATCCTTAAGTTTCTTAGATTAATAGAAGGTAAATGTCTGGTCAAGGTTTTAAAAAAAAAGAAGGAGCGTTTGAATGTATTTTTTGTAGGAAGGTTAATGCAAAGTATGTGATTATCATTTATTTCCATATTTTCTTAACGAGAATCAAGGAATGCACTCAGTTTGTAACGGCAAATGGAATAGGTTTTGAATAAATTAATGGAATCTAAACTTGATTCAATAAAAATTTTGCATGAAAACCCATGATGTTTAAATGCAGTATGAATCTGAGGGCTTAGGCCTAAACAATGTTTGGTGTGATGTGTGTGCTACAGTAATAATGAATTGTAACGTGCTTCAAACTAAGTTGACAACATTGTGGTGGGTTTTTTAAATTTTATTTTTTTAAAGATCTGTACATTCTCGTATACGTAGTATAAGGGTCGGGGAGTGTTGTAATTGTGCACAAATTTGTGGTCAAGATTTTAACTAATCTCTAATCTCCATGTTTCCCGCCTTCTTGAATCGGTAAATCCTGTTTTGAAATCTTGTCTGTACATGTGTGTGCGTGCGTGCGTGCAGGGTGTGTGTGGGTGCGTGCAGGGTGTGTGTGTGTGATGTGTGTTGTTGGGTGTGTGTGTGTGCGGACACGAAAACATGATCACCGTTTCAGTTAGATGGAGAAAATGACAATAAGTATTAGATTTTAAAGTAATTTCTAATAACCGTAAAAGTCTCGGCTCGATGTCGCTTCAAGCCATGAGTAACATGGTAATCGAAAGTGGTACTCTACTCCCCTGAAAGTGCCCTCTCAGCTGTTATATACGAATTGACGCGAAAGTTAAGAGGAACTCACTCCCGCATTATTTTAAAAAAAAAAAAAAACATTTTGACATTTTTAATAAAATAAAAGAGATAAAAATTTGAATACCATTCTAAGAGGTTGTGTCCCTGGAAGTAATCGACAACAATAGCAGCGTGTGCAACTTAGAAACAAGGTAGGCTTTTCGGAACATTCTAGAGCAGACAAGTTGTAAGCTTATTAAAATTATCATCAGTATTAAATTGTGTGTGTAGTCTGAGTTGAGTATAACATAAACTTCACCCATATCCAAACAGTAAAGTTACTCAGGCTTGAATTCACGCCATGTCGATTAGAAAACGTCAAGATAGCAATGAAGACAAATCCTCAAGTAAAATTTTAAGTCAGTTATCATGAGTAACATCATAACAGAAATGAATAATTCTTAAGACTTTGAATGAGGTCATGGAGTGCGACTCAAGATTGTGTTCTTGTTCCATGCACAAAATATCAAATAAACAGTATTGATAAAACCCAAAGAATCATCAAGACGACTGTAGCTAGTTTTATCGAATGTCATTTTTTCTAAGTGTGACTCGTAGAGTCGGGCATTGATTTGATAGCAAAGGCAGACTGAGAATATGACCTTCCCTTATCGTCCGACAATAATGCTGGACACGAAAGCAATAAGGAAAATACGTATGGAATTAAATGTGCAGACAGTTTAATGCTTTGTTTAAACAAGAATCGGGATTGAAAACGGGGTTTTATCATGGCGAAAGCCAGCTCGTAAAAACTGCTGGGCATTAAACATCATCGGTTCAAATCAAACCAATGGTGGAAGGAACAAAGATGAAAGCTTTTATTTATCACACAGTAGATAAGATTAAAATCTGTGCACGAAATGAACAGTTACAGTTAGAGCTTAATTACATGGGCCTGAGAGTTTATAGGAGGCACAGATTTATGATCCACTAAAACAGAAGCGGGGCCCTTGGAACGGCGCTTTGATGAAGAATCGAAGAGGAGAAATGGTAGCTTTCCCAGTTATCTCCAAGTACTCAGTCAATCGAGTGATAAATACTTTGATGATAAACTTTGTGAAAAAAACAGAGAGATATTTAGGAATATAACGACATACAACGCCCGTGTAAAGATAGCATAAGACTGGGACAAATGTTCCCTCAAAGGTTCGATGGTCCTTGAGCAAGATAAAAAATTAAAATAAAACAACTCGTGTGCAAAGTTGCACATCATTCATTTTTGTGAAATATTTTACGCGGTAACCCTAAACTGCTTCGCGGGGTCGATCGGATATCTGCTTGGCCACGCAGCCGCGCATCTCTAAGGGATCATTGGCTGGAACCCATCAAAATCAGAAAGTAGTAAAGTCAGCGCTACCAGTTGTCAAATTCACAAAAGATGTCCGAAGATGCCGTTCTGAAATGATGAAATTTCCCTTTCGATCATCCGCCCCAGGACAAGGAGATGACATTAAGTCCTAAAGGCTCCTGTTTTCCACATCAGGTGGTATTGATTGTTCAGAAATATTAGCCCTGGGGTGGGCTTTGTGGTATTTCAAGAAACAGTGGAACAAAAAAAAAAGTTGATAAAAAAAAATAGGTGGTTATTTAATTAATCACAGCGTTATATCGACTTTCATCACCTGTTTGGTAGGTCCGGGGGACGGTGAATGGGGGGTTGGGTGACGTCACGCAAGTCTCGGGTTCTGATCGAAACCTATCCGAAGGATCGAATTAATCTAGGAACTGTGTTTACGTCTATTGTATTTGGTCTTAAATACAGAACACGAAACGATTTACTCTGCCCCACTTCCTCAACTTTTTAAGGTTATATTCTTTACATTTAAATAACAATTCTAAATAGCATTCCAATTTCTTCAAACATTTATTGGAATAAAGTGTGTGTGTGTGTGGGAGAGAGAGAGAGAGAGAGAGAGAGAGAGAGGNCCCCCCCCCCCCCCGTGACAATCAAAAACTACACGTACATGTATAATACTCACTTATCATGAAAGGAAAAAAATCCGGCTATCTCATTTCATTGGTTGAAAATGTACGATACTTCTGAATTACTTCTATTTATGTTTCAAAAGTATCGGTTGGTCAAAAACTAGTGAGACAACTGAATCAAGTAGAAACATTTTAAATGAATTTATTATAAATATTATATATATAAATATATCCCACACAAACAAAGACCATGTCGAGTTGTGACCATATCGAGAGGGGATTGTTTACGTCAATGATGAAAATGAGTCAAATTATACATTGGCTACTTGATTTTATACCCTGGAACTCAAATCATTGTTTCAAGTTACGTCATTTCCTTTGCTTCCTCAAAAATCAATCCAACTTTAGAAAACCACTGAATCGCGATAGTACTAACTTTGTCTTTTTGCAATCTATGTTATTATTATTATTATTATTATTATTAATAATAATTATGTAATTACTTAATAAAAACATCAAAGAGTACATTATGAGAAAGAAAACCGCGATCGATTTCTGATGTTAAGAAAGTTGCCATCTGGTATATGAAAATGTCAAACACACACATTTCATGCGTACCTCAAGTTTATCAGAGTGATGACATTATCAACAACACGACGTTAACGAGAGAAATAGGGTGAGGGGCGGGGGAGCTATGGTGTCGTAAGGGAACATGACGTGAGACGAAGCTGCTCGGAGGAATATCTTAATCAAACTTAACGTGGGTTCAAGCACCCGGTGTGGGACTGTAGCCTCACCAAATTGATGGCCTTGAATTTCCGATCTCATTTTGTCAGGGTCAATTGCGTTATGGCAATGTGATCGTTCAGGGTTCGGGGCGTCATGCAGGGCCGAGGCGTCATGCAGGGCCGGGGCGTCATGCAGGGCAGGGGCGTCATGCAGGGCAGGGGCGTCATGCAGGGCAGGGGCGTCATAAAGGGCGGGGGCGTCATGCAGGGCCGGGGCGTCATGCAGGGCCGGGGCGTCATGCAGGGCAAGGGCGTCATGCAGGGCAGGGGCGTCATGCAGGGCAGGGGCGTCAGTGGGTCAGGTGTTCTCAAGCGGTGGCTGCTTAACAGCAGCGTCCTCCTATATGAGTCTCATTAATTTTGTATTTGTTATTCTTAAATTTGTGCTGGTGTCTTTGTAAGAAAAATTGGCTTTGAATTCTAAACAAGCAGTTTCGAGGTTCTAATGAATAGAAGAACAATGTTACTTTTTAAAATTTTTATTCATTTTTTTTTTTTTTTACATTTAAAATCCATCTCCACGACAGTGACATATATGGTTATTATATGAATGATTATTTAACGTCTTGTTATAAATCTGAATAGTGCTTACAACTATACGTAAATGATATTAGTACATTACTATACCTTATCTTTTCTTTAAAACAGATATTTTTTATCGATCGCAGATCAGGGAGATAAATAAAATAAATGATCTGGGAGAGGTCGGGAAGGTCGTATATTTGTTGACGTTGAAATCCTTCAAAGCGATATCATCACAACTTGCGTGCGATCAACCGTTGAATTTGTTTTGTTCCATCTTTGCATCAAGTCGCTTTCACGACTGTATGGCGTCACAGTGATGGCGAAGTTTTTTTATTAGGAATGACTCCCAATCGCAGATAGGATATGGAGATAATGAAAAGAGCCACGATTTTGAAAAAAAAAACAACCCAAAGAATAATAATAATAAAATTAATGATGAAGCGAGGAAGTTTCATTCCAGCCTGTTTGCCAGACCGCGCACTAGAACAGCCGGCCTGCGGGGAGGATTAGGCCGAGTCGGTGGAAGTTGTCATTTGGCGCACGTCAATAATAGAGGAACAAACAGCGTTTGTCAACATGCCTAACAGTTATTGGCTGAAATAGAAGGAAGGATGATGGTTGTGGGGTGGCGGTGGTGGGTGGGGGGACACCGGTCAATAGAACTCAACGGCTTATCTTAGCTTTCCGCGCTCTCTCTACCATACCACAGTTGATTTTAGGCTAGGTTGCTGGACTGGAAACACAACAAAGTAGTCACTTTAAAAATGGAGTCTTTTAAAACTAATATTAGATCTAATTGAAATTTGCTATGTTCTTTTTTTTTTAATGCTCTGTTCAATAGTTCTTGTTTTTCTTATTTGAGTAGTGAAAATGATAGAATGATGATATCGTCAATGGGCGACTTTTCATGTGTTACTTGTAGCCTCAACTTTCGTTTAAACTCTGACGGCTGGAACATTCAAAACGCTTTCATCCGACCCCAAAATATTTCTCCCGTCAAATTTAAATTGTGATCAGTCGCAACGAAAAGTTGTACAGATTTGAACAAATTTTAGAAATCATGCACACGGGATCTTTGTATATTTAATCTCAAAGTATACAAAGCAGAGCGATATTGCTTTTCTCTTTTCTATTTCAAATTACAAAACGAGTAATAATGTTGAAGAGTCGTTAAACTCGCTATCAAAGTCAGTAGAGACTATGGATTTAGCGTATTTAAATTTTTGAAATCCTGACGTGCCGGAATTGACCGGATTTATGAAGTGAAATCCGGCCAGAGCCGGATTAGTAAAAATGGCCGGAATCTGATTTTACCGTAGCCGAAATCCGGTATACCGCTAGTAAAGACTTGTCAACACGTCAGTGTAGAGTGCGCTTAACTAGGGTAGGGGCGAATGTGTGTGTGTAAAGGGTGGGGGCGTCAATGCGTGCCAGATAATTTCTTAATTGACGTGACCTAATTCGGCACCGCAAACCCAGGGGCTGACACGGAGATACATACGCCATTGATCTGATCGCAGTTATCGATCTGTTAACGGCTAATAGAGTGAGGTACAGCTAGGGTGAGTGGGGGACACTTCATATTCGGGGGCTCATGCGAGTCCATAAAAATATTACAGATTGGATATGAGAGAATACTTTTTATTTAATTTCCCTTCATCTGATGAGAGATGAATCACACAAAAAACCTTAAACCAATTAATATAAAGGGCGTTGCTACAACGTCAGTCGCCTCTTACGATGAATTTAACCACAAAGCTATTTGAAAATAAAATATTGAGGCTAATGACTTTGAGGCACAGTTACACATTGGATCCGAGGATTGACAGAGGATAAAACACAATAATATTTTACAGTTACACCGTGGATTCAAAGAATTATCAGAGACTTCTAACACCGTGATTTTAACGTTACACGGTGGATTCAAATAATGACAGAGACTTCTAACACCAAGATTGTAACGTCACACTGGTGGATTCAAAGAATGACAGAGACTTGTAACACCAAGACTTTAACGTCACACTGGTGGATTCAAAGAATGACCGAGACTTCTAACACCAAGATTGTAACGTCACACTGGTGGATTCAAAGAATGACAGAGATTTCTAAGTACACGATTGTAATGTCACACTGGTGGATTCAAATAATGACA
>MUZC01001094.1:575280-621463 GCA_002072015.1 Radix auricularia | reverse complement strand
GGGCTGTAGCTGGAAGGATGTGGTGGAGCAAGCCACGGATGATAATAATGATGCTATGCTTGGCACAAAATGAGCAGATATACCAAAATTGATGGGTAATATTTAAATTAATAATATTGTTATTTTTTTCGACACACATAACGTTGTTTTTATTAAAAATGGGTTCGATTTATCACTACCCTACTTTCCAGATGCGTTTTACATTCATTTTAAAGTTGAATTTGAGACCCAAAACCAAAATAAAGTTATTCCTATTGTGCCTATCCCGTAGCGTAGCACGGGTATTTTGCTCGTATAGTATATACCTCTTATCACATAACTTCTTCCCATCTATAATATACCATGATGTATATAGTATATACCTATTATCACACAACTTCTTCCCATCTATAATATACCATAACGTATATAGTATATACCTCTTATCACACAACTTCTATACTGATATATCAGCATCTACTACAACTTCATCCTGTCTATACCATGACATACTTAACAGTGACTTTTTGTCTATTCACATCACAAAAGTTCGGATACCAAATCTTATAAATGTTCAGTTTAAAAATCTCCGTATTGTTGTTTGGTCACATTATCCCTTTGTTTTTCAGGGAACAAAACAATTGACCTACTAATATCTGTAATATTTGTTTTGAATCTCCACATATTAAAAACTTTGCATTGCAATTATATCACGTAATTTTCGAATTCCACAGCTCTTCGTGACTGGAGTGACGGTTACATATTAAAATTTATGTCACTAAAAATGTTATTTCAAGATTTTTTTTAATGTATCAATTTAAACAAATCTTTGAAGTCCACTTTTTTCTCTAAATTCAGTAAAGTTTACATTTGTTTATTCATTCCAAATTATCTATCAATGCATTGTCCGTGGAGCTAACCTTCTCAGCAAAGTTGTTCGCCGGTGACATTGCCGTGTGCTTCACCATTGCCAAATCTCATTACAGGACAAACTACAACACTATACTCAACCGGTTAGCTGAAGGAGAAGAATGCTGGGGCATGGAGTTTTATTCTACTGTGCCAGATCTCGTCATTTATTGAGCAAGAGAAACTCTGTACTTTACCTTTACGAATGAGCTTGGGTCACATCCCTAAAGACCTCCTGTATGGAGAACTGGTATAGGAAAAGAGGAAGACAGATCACCCACGTCTCCAATTTGAAGATGTCTGCAAGAGGGTCATGAAAGCAGCCAGAATAAACACAAGTGTCTGGGAGTGTACAGCAGAAGACCGATCCACAACTATCAAAGAGGGCGTCACAGTAGTCGAGGAGCGATGAATGGAGGAGGCTACAGTCAGAAGAGCTAGGAGAAAGGACAAAACATTCGGAAGCAAAAAACTCGTGTGCAAAGGGTGTGGTAAAGACTGTCCCTCAAGGATAGGACTGCACAGCCACTCGAGAAAATGCAACCCAGCCAAACGGTGATGCACCATCGTCTCGCGAGACGGAAGGGAGCCGATATCTTTAGGAACTTCGATGCCGTTTGCTTCAGACCGTTTTGTCAGAAAGGTACTTTGGTCTTCCTTAAAAGTAATGTTCACTGGTACGAACATTCTAACACTGGGTGTAGCCGGGCAAACAGGATCCTATGGTTTCCACGACAAAACCTCAGGATCGGAGACTCCAATGTAACAGAAACAGCCTATTTAGCTTTTTTCCCGCAGCTAACATTTGACTTTTTCGTCTGCAGTCTTGGACCCATGCAACCGGAAAGTCAAAGATTGGAGGCGGTCCAGCGACAGCAGTACGCTTTGCTCTGAGCAGACACGGAAACACATCAAGTTTTGACAACATGCTAGAAACGCTGGGCTGGCCACCACTAAAAAAAATGGCGACACGACAGTCTAACCATGCTGATTAAAAAAAAATATTACTATTATGGGCTAATCATTTGCTCCAACATAAGGCGTGATGACAGAGGCAAGGTCGTGGTAGCCAATAGAGGCTAATGAAATAAGACACCAATATAGGAGCTGCTCGTACTTGCCAAGGTATTAGTGACAGGAATAGGCTTCCAAAAGAATCAGTAAAGTTAAAGCAGTAAACACATTTTTGTGCATCGCCTCCTGTTCCCCAGCGTCCATTTTCTATTGCCCCGATAAACAGCACCACAAGGCATCAACGTCATTGACGTCTATACAAAAAAAAAAAAAATTCAGGAGCCATAACGATGTAAGATTATTGATCGTGGGTCCTTAATAAACAGAAGGCGAAGTATCTACTTCCTTCCAGCTTTTTAAAATGCACACCCATTATCGCGGGAATCAATTTAATTTCGGAAAATTCCAATCAATAAACGACTTTTTAAATGAATAGAATAGAAATAGATTAGCGTGTTAATAGAAAGTTGGCACTACTTGAATTAACAAGCCCATGGGCTGAAAATAAAGCTATTTAATGAAGAACTGAGCCAAGAAGTAAACAGACCTGTAATTTTGACATTTGGGCCGCTTTTAAATTTATAAACCTCTGAAAAATGAAACGGATCAGCTCATCGATTAATCGAAACATTTCCTGATGGATCTGTCACAACTCCACAATCGCTACCTCTGGTGCCGAACATTTCTTGATGGATCTGTCACAACTTCACAATCCCTACTTCTGGTACCGAACACTGCTTGATGGATCTGTCACAACTTCACAATCGCTACATCTGGTACCGAACATTGCCTGATGGATCTGTCATAAATGCAGATTCGCTACTTCTGATGCCTTAAAAAATAATATACCCTGATAGAGGAGAAAAATTAAAACTTTCTGGAACGGGCGGTGAGATTCAGTTATATCAGTGGTTCCCAAACTTTTTTTGACCCACGGACCCCTTTTTCAGTTAAAAAAAATCCCACGGAGCCCAAAAACTGAAAAAAAACTAAATAAATACATATTGCAAAAGTTACAAATCCAAAAAAAAAATTTAAAAATAAATAAACATTTTGATGAAGAAGTATTTAAAATTGAAATTATAACTTTTGTTTAAAATAAAATTGAAAACAATAACTTTTATGAACGTGGTGAGATTTTGATTTTATAACTGTATGACCGACTCAATGATTGTGGGTAGCAACCGCTCTAAAGACATGATCTAGTCATCCATGCAAACGTTCCCTAAAATACTTGCGAATAAATAATGTCAATGAATGACAAAATGTACTGAAAATAGCCTACATTTGGTGCAGCTTACTAGAATTTCGCACTTCTCACGCATCAAACTTGACCTTAAATTTCAATAAAACCAAGTCTTTTTCATCGGTTATAGCTGGTGTAATTTTTAAGTGCCAGATTTTCCCAGACAGCAGTTAAAAAATTCCCAAATTGGGCTAAAAATTCCCCACATGAAAAACTTGGGAAAAAAACCTGAAAAGTGGCAACATCAATTCAATGCTTTCGCATTCATTTGGGAAAAACCAAGCCAAAAGGTCAGGACAAAACCTAGATCCGAAATATAAAAACCTAGACATGCTAAAAATAAACAAATATGACGTCAAAGAGCCTACCTCCCAACCCCACCCCCCCCCACCCCAAAAAAATAGTGTTTTTTTTAATTCGAAAATGATCATGTTTCGAATTATTTTATTTTATTTCAAGAATGTATTTAATTTTTTGTTAATTGTCAATCTTAAAAATTCCCATATTTTAGGCAAAATCCTTATAATTTCCCAACTTTCCCATTTCTAAAAAATTTGGCTCAAAAATTCCCACGATTTGGCGAATTTCCCAGGACTTCGCAACACTGATGTAAAACAACACGGTATTCATAAATGCTAGCACCTAAGAGGGTATTAAATAAATAGAAGATACTATTTTATTTATTTTAATTTCTAGATTAATAAATATTGATCACAATTTAACTATTTTTTTAAAATTAAACCTTGCGCGGACCCCTTGACGTTGTTCAGGGACCCCCAAATCAATTTTTTTCCACGGACCCCCTGAATGGTATCGGGGACCCCTGGGGTCCGTACAGATCACTTTGGGAACCACTGAGTTATATCATAGATAGAGTTGTGTAGAGATATATGTGGATTTTTAAATGGCAGCAATGTTTAAAAAAGTAAAATTCCTTAAATTTGATGTTTCGCTATGTTAATTGGAATCTTACCTATTTTAGTAACTTTACAAAGCTGATAACTGTATGCTAGTGTTATTCTACTTAATTATCCTTTATGTAACAAAATTGAACAAAATATTTATGGCCGTCAATCAAATGTTGTTTTAATTTAATTAAATATTGATTGCGCAGTTCCCTTTTGTTAGAGACAATCATGTTTCTAATTTTGTAATAAAAATTATACAAATTATCTGATTGATGGGGATTTGTTTATTTTAATTATTTTATTTTTAGTCATTCGCTCTAAACTTGTTTGTTGTAATTTTCAGCAACATACTTTTTTTAAATATAAAAAATATCACTTGTGGCATTCAAGTTCTTTTTTCCCCATTCAATGAGGGGCCTTCCATAAAGTACGACACGTTGCAGGAAGGGTTGGGGAGGGGGTGTAAGAAAGTGTGCCATATTGTTACAGAGTAGGGCGGTCCGGCCGTGTCTGACGTCACGGTATTTTATATTAAATTTTGATTAATTTTTTAATTTAAACAAAATCTGTTTTTGAAAGTGTGACGCACTTTGTGTGTGTGTGGGGGGGGTGTCAGAGACTTGTGACATTTTGTGATGGTTTGGGGGAAAAGGGGGGGGGGATAAAAATGGTCAAAAAATAGCGCGACATACTTTATGGACGGCCCTTAATAGTAAAAAATGGGAAGTTCAATTTAATTTAGTTAACACCCAGACGACGGTTGTTTCTTAACTGATTTGTTATATTTTGTGTTAGTCATTGATAGGCCTAACTGTTTTGATATTATGCATGTGTTGTTGATGAAATTTAATTTTTCTTTGAAGATAGTTTGACCATGGATGGTAAAGAAATTATTGGGATTGTAAAAATAAACTTTGGAAAAGGGTAATTATTTTGTGGGGGCATTTGATATATTAAAATGAAAACTGGTTTTAGGACCCTTTTAATAAAAAAACAAACAAACAAAGTATTATGAAGATGAAATTGAAATAATTTAATCCCATTTGTACAATTCTATTTTAATTTGAAAATAATATTGCCAACGTTAAAGGTAGAAATGCCTTCTATACATTTGTAAAATATTAGTCAAATCTATCAGAAAAGAAATTGTTTTTTTGAGATTGTGAAACACTTGAATTACTGTGAAAATACTTTTTTACCGGAAATAAGATACAATTGCTTATAAAAAGAAATTTATATGAAAGTACTGGGGATACCGTTTAAAGAAGTAGTGCAATTCTGGAAATTACTTCTCAGGAATTGTGTATACAGTTTTTTTTACACAAAGATTGATGTAAGTATAGTTATAACGCCCGCTAATTTAATAAAAGAATATTTTACTATTGGCCCAAAACTCCACCAATTAATGTTTAAGGGAGAGTGGCTAGTACTGGCTAGACAGACTGCCCTCATCATTTCATTGCTTTCTGAGCTTATCTTACTTACATAGGTTGGCTGACTTTTTTCATGTACAAGTTATCAGAAATACATGTATAAGTTTTTAGGAATACATGTATAAGATTTTCCCCTTGAAAAGTTTTTTTAAAAAAATTAAGCAGTTCGTAAGAGAAGATTAATTCTTAGAAGACAATGTTCAGTTCGCTTGAAGACAATTTTTATACCTTCGAAAATTGATACCAACACAAACCACTTTCCTATTTAAAAAAAAATAAATGTGTCCAATAGACTTGTCGCAGCGTATTCTTAATTGTACAGCTGTAATACTCTTTAGCACTCGTACGCAGTGGTCCGGGCGTGGTGGTCACGAGTTCGAATCCACACGAAGATGAGAATTTGTTCTCGGGGGTACCTAACTAGACAATAGTTAGGCGGCTGGGGTAATGCGTGGAACCCCTATAGCCGTGGCCTGTGACCGCTGCATCACTTGACAACAGATCATCTCTCATGGTCTGTAGACGCAACTATCTTCTGCATAGAAGGAGCGTCTGTATATCTAAGATAACGTGTAAGCCAAACAAGCTATTGCTTAGGGTCACCACTTTCGTGGCCAACCCTCCCACCCAAAAATAAAATAAATAAATAAGTAAAAATATTCCGAGTGAGCAAATGTCGCATTTTGCACTGACAGAATATAGGGACTTATTATGGTTATTATGGGCCTCATATCTCAAATAGCAGCACTAAGAAATTGTCATACTTCTGACATGTCTGTCGATACACAATGGATCTGAACAAGATACAATTCATTCTACAGCTGCACTGCTCTTCGTGTACCAGCACTCGTAAATTATCCGACTTCTGTTGTCTGCCGACGTAAAATATACCTCTTGCCTGATACATTTTTTCTGTAATTAGGTCTGCGAAAGTACAGTCACTCTCCTACAGCGTTGTCCTTCAGCCATCCACGTCTTTTCCCCACCCTTCCAACATCACCTTCCAAATAATATACACATCTAATTTATTCATTTTCTGGCGGATGTATAGAAGTAGGGAATGGGGGCGGGGCGACGAATAGAGAACACAGACGTGACGCGATGGTGTTTTTATTTGGTTTGTGTGGCGGCACCAAATAGACGATGCGAGGGCACGTGTTTGAAGTGACGCCGAGGCAAGATTGGAAACACCTAAAACACCATTGAACCGGCGGGGAAGAAATAACAAACACTGTTGACAGACGGTAGTTAATTTCTCCTTTAAAAATATCAATGCCTCGCATCAGTTTGCCGCGACGTAAGATGATCTTTGTGAAGAGTAATGTAACTATTTGTAGTAGTTTCTAAACTAAAGAGTCAAAATTAAATTTTACTGATGTTATGATGTACAAAGACGATACACAGTGCTGTATGTCTGGATGTTTTTTTAACACTTTAACGAACAATTAAGCTGGTGGTTGATGAGAATAAATACCGTACATTACCCGTCAATAAGCCCGGATCGTCTGCGAGAAACTTCGGTTAAATTCGCCAACAATCGAATATAAATTACCTCACCACCCCATTTTTTAATATACATAATTATTTTTCCAATTACTTAAATTTCTACCGATATAGTACATATAGCGCATAAAATACAAGATATATGGGCTAAACAACAGATAACGAAGCGAAAATCCAGTTAAACATAATTTTTCTATGGAGCGAACCGCACTTCTGATTCCATTCTGTCTATTACAGTTCAGTGCTTCACACATGTAGGGTAGGATTTGTAAGATGCTCTTCCGTAGGCAAACTGTCCTACTAATTACTTCTGTCAAACACGCTGCTCTACCATCTGAAAGATTAGATACGACAAGCTGCTCTACCATCTGAAAGATTAGATACGACAAGCTGCTCTACCATCTGAAAGATTAGACCCTACAAGCTACTTTACCATCTGAAATATAAGATAAGACACGCAGCCCTACCATCTAAAAGATTAGATATGACACGTTGCTCTACCATCTGATTCAATTCCCCAAAAGTACAGACAACGACTCACACACCCACAAGAGAGAACCGTCCCAAATATTATAATAGGCTAAGCTGGCATCACAGCTAACAGCTGAAGCGGCTGTTCTGTGGTATCGTTAAAGCTTCAACGGATCGATATCGGACTGACTTTTAATAGCAGGACATAGTATGCCTTGATGAAAAATGCATACCAGCGAACCAGGAGGCTCACTCCTCGTCTCCTGGGAGGGGGTGGGGGGGGAGAAGCGATAAAGTTCAGTCCGGTTAAAGCATCCAACGTCCGTCTCCTCGAATCGGGCTACTATTTTGGGGGGCCCTTAATTTGATCAGCGATTTCATCATTGTGGGTCTTTCTAAGGCAACGATTTTCTACTTCTAGCTTATGAGTGTGTGTGTGTGTGTGTGTGTGTGTGTATGTGTGTGTGTGTGTTCGTGTGTGTGAGTGAGTCTGAGTGTGTGTGTGTGTGTTCGTGTGTGTGTATGTGTTTGTGTGTGTGTGTCTGTTGAATACACAATCCACATTATTGACTGTTCATCGAGTAATGTTTTGTCAAACATTCTGCAAAATCGTGCCCATAGATCCATGAACGAAATTATCTCATAATGATCATATATGATGTGGGTGTGCTTTGAATTTAAGGAACTCTCTATCTGTGTGTAACATGTAACCTCATAGACATAGCGATCTAGTGAAGAAATAAAATGTCGGGTTGTCGCGAGAGAAGGAACCGAAACGAGCCTAGCCAAAACATGGCATTTAGGCTATGTTGTGACCTCCTAACAACTGATCTAATTAAAATCTGAGGACCTTTCAAATACCAAACCGGAAGTTCACGTCAGTTGTTAAAAACGAAATTGTCGCAAACATATAAGAATAAAGAGTAGCTATCTAATGGAGAACAGTTTTCTTTTTTAAAATTTAAATTTCGACAGAAACACCCGTATGCGACTTTTAATTTTGGTTTCTTTGCCTATTCCAAGCTTCTACTTTTGTAATACCCTTTCAAGATAGGTATGATGATGTAAAAAATATTTTAAAAAAACCAAGCAGCTCAATTTTTGTCTTTCAATGTCTTGAACTAAATTTTTTTTTTTTTTTAAATGAAAAATTCGCCTACACCTTTAATGATTAATCAAACTAATTGTTGAAAAAAGTTGAGAACACAGATGACGCGACATGTTCGCCAGAAAAGTGATGGCAGTAATCTGTTGTAGTCCCATGATGATTCTACAACATAAGCAAACATCACTGAGCCGCAATAAAGCAAGGAAGGACCAAGATACTTTTTTTAAAAGTCAGTTTTTGCTACTTTTGTTGTTAACGCCTGCAATGAGCTACTTTTTTTTTGCCCTCGTGTCATGTGGAGTTAGAGAGACAAAAAGCTTAGCTTGTCCCAAATGCGATTTTTTCAGGTGAGGGCAGAGAGACAGAAATCTTGACTTGCCCAAATTGGGATTAACCTCTAGCTGTAGGATTGTCATTTTAATTTTAATTTTTTTTTTTTACCTTGCTGCCGATTATAAGATTTCACAAAAATTCAACATCCACTTTCATGCGCTCCGTTTTTTAAAATTTATCAGCGATTTGAATATAAGCGAGAGTAGTGGAGAATAGAGTAACAAAATACTTAACTGTTGACCAATATTTTAGTAGAATTTTTTTCCCGTTTTCCCACGATTAGAGCAGTAGTCGGCGAACAGCGGTAAATTTCCCCATTCGGGGTAAAAGGAGAACTTTTGGGGGTAATGCTGTCTCATGTCAGGTATATATATATAATAATAATAATAAAAGGCAATTGTCTGTCCGTTCCTCGATAGCGATTGGTCCCTCAAACCCCTACAGACTCTTAAAGCCAATCACTTGCGAGGAAAAATTAAATCTCATTTACATATTGAACAAATTTACGCGTATGTTTAAAATGAGTTAATTTTGGTGCAGTATTTTTGTCATATTTCAGTACTGTGTTCCCATCTTGAAGAGTGTTTTTCCTGCTTATCACTACTGTAACTCCTAGACAACATCCACCGAAACGACGGCGGAACGTCCTTGGACGGGCTTTGTTGCTCTTTTATACATATAATATGCTGGAGTTGGCTTTCCGGGCTACGTCATTATAATTAAAAATAAATTATTTTTACAATTTTAATTTTACAATTATTATTTTATTTATTTATTTTGGAGGTTGGACCCCTCGGTTAGAACCAACAGATCGAAAGCCATATGTTTGTAGCCCACTTTACTTTACAAAAAGATATTTTAAAATGGCTCATTATAGAATTGTATGTGTGTTGTTTTTTTTTAAAATGCAGTTAAATTTTGCAAACTGGGGGAAAAAAAAGACGTTTGAGTTGTTCTTTTATGCTTAGCCTATACATATTTTATTATATTTATATTGATTAATCAGATACAAATACTTCCACCAGTTCATCGGCATGATATGCAATATACTTGTATAGCTTGTCTCATTATTTGTTTATAAAATTTTGCGCATCTTTAAATTATACATTTAGAAAATATAGAACTTTATCATTTATTATGGTTCTTGTATGATTTTTTTTTTTTAAAAGACAGACAACTCATAAATAAACTTACATCTGATAAATAAAGAATAATTTCCCTTTTACCTTGTCAAAAGTTTGTACATGTACATGTATTATTTAGTTGAACTGTATACATTATTATTGGACGGACGTTTAGAAATATAAAAGGCGTGATATAAGTAATGATCTTTTTTTTCTAAATTTAATATTTATTTGATTATTCAAAATCTCAATTTCCAACCTGCACATAACTTAAAACTGAATTGTACGGTAACAAAACCTAAAATCTAAACATTATTATTATTGGTATGAGTATGAGTATTATAATGTTTATATTTAATTTTTACTGCTAATAATGTGTTTTTGATAATATATCTATAACAGTAGAATTAGCATCTCACCATATATTCATATATTGAATTTATTTACATATAATATATATTTGAGATTTAATTCCTTTAACTTTAATTAAATAATAAAAAGTATTTTTAAAAAACTTTCGAGTTATGTTCTGTCCTAGATTTCACGATACAAATCAAAATGCGGCTATAACATTTTGATTTTATTGTGATTTCATTGTAGTCATGAAATATTTAATTGTGGTAATGACTAAATAAAAATAGTGGTTAACTGAATATTTATTTTTGTTTATTCCCTTCGGGCACCCCAAACTGTGACCTGGTAATTTTTTAAAAAAATATATACAAGTGGGGTCATTTCCGTTTAAAGGTTATATGTACCGAAAAAGGAAACAGGTTTTCATTGCCTGCTAATGTAGAGCATAGGCATAGGTGAGGATGAGAAAATAGCGAGATAATTTTCATGGTCCCGGTTTCATTGGATTATTTATTTGTTGGGTTTTACTGTAGGTAAGCAATTGATGCGATGTTATTTCGACACATAACTTTTAAATGTTAGTAATCATTTTAAATTATAGTCAAATAATGGATCTTTTAAATAACGTGACGTTTTAAAATTTATTCTTCAAAGGACGTAGGTAGTAGAAATGAATATGAAAGAGGGAGTGCACTGTGTAGGAGTAGACACTTCGTCTTAGTCTTTAAATTAGTTACTTAGTAGCAGTAGTGCATGTGAAAATTCTAGGTTGAAAACCGAACAGAATATTTCAGGTGTGTTCTTCTCGAAAAGGAGTGGTGATGAGCTGGATTATTTGTCACCTGGCTCATCATTCATCAGTCTATAGTCTATATTCTATATTAATATTAAATACTACTATAAAATATTAACTATATAATTTCATTGTCATTAGTATTAGGCATTAGGGACATTAAGTAAGAATATTTAAGATCTAGTTGGTTTGAAACTACTTTGAATTTGAAACTATATTAAAAGCGCTTGAAAAATGCAATTTATTTACCAAAATTATGTTTTTCAGTTATTTTTGAAGAAAGTTATGATTTTTAGTAGTGAATTATTTTGGGATAATCATAACTCTGCAGGACTCTGCTAATGGCTAATGTCTAATTGAAACATATAAGAAAATATAAATATTAAAATAGACAAAAGTCAAAAGTGAACATTGAGCATGACATTAAGTAAGACTGAGACACCTGTTTAAAATAGCAGTTTATTAAAGTTATTTCAGAAATGACTGAGACTGAAGATAATGATAACCATAACAAACCATATATTAATATTTCCGTATTTGTCATATCATTGCCAAAATATGCGTCCTAAAATTAATTCTGATGAATGCAAGATTGGCTTAATAATATTCAAAATGGCCATCAAAATTGCATATGTGATATTTTAAATTGAGCACAACTTGACTTAAAAAAATAATTATCCAAAATATTAAGTCATTTAAGTCAGGCATATCAAACTGTTCTTGTTGAAAAGAACAATAATTGACAATGATGTAGTCAAGTGTCCCTTAATCATTACATTTTTTTTATAGCTTGGAAAGCAAATTCGTATTTACAAATGCAAATGAAATATCTAAATATATAATTCTGCTCATGGTCCAACCATGCCTGACACCAAGCAAGCTGTCTTACCCCACCGACCAATCAGCTTGCAAGAAAAGTTATTGCATAAGGTGGGGGGTCATCGAGACCAAGCCAACAATGCGTTCAATTGAGTTCAATTACTTTGTTCTTTCAGAACAACAGAATAGCATGTATTTCATAGTGTAGTGGTTATTACATTCGCCTAACATGCGGAATGTCGTAGGTTCAAGCCCCAGCTAAGATATTACTTTACAGAATAAGACAAGACTAAGAAATAAACCATGTTTACCAAGAATATTGAATTTGAATAGCCTGAATAGCCTAACTCTAACTTAGTAATTAGTGGTACCTATGACTATGAGTCCTACCTATGCTATTTTATTTGAAACAGAAAATTTAGATGGTGCTCAATGCCAAAAGTCAATAGAGTTTGAAACTAGTATCAAAGAAAAACTAAAAAGAGAAAATGTGATGCAAACTAAACTAAAACTAACTTAAATGATAAAACAACTAATTACTAATCCAAACTTAAGTTCTAAGATTCTTAAGACATGTCATGTGTAATAATATAATAAAAAATTATGATGAGATTGAAATCCCCATATAAAAAATATCAATGTCAATGGTTTCAATGAAATTACTTTATAATTTAATTTATATTTTCTATGTGAACACATTTATTAAGGAAGAACTTAACTAAAAAGCACTCTTACTCTGGTGAGACCAAACCCTATACTAGGTTATTATGCATCTTCTGTATGAGATCCATCAACCAAGAGAAAACATAAACTAGAGCAAAAAAAAAATTTTTTAAAGGGGCAGCAAGGTTCATTACTGGAGATTATTCATTTGATAAGAATAACACCATTAGGGGCATTTGAATTATTAGGCTAGAAATACTAGAAGATAAAGTGATAAAGGGACAAAGAGTATAAAGTAACAATAAAAATAATTAGTACAATTCAATACAACACTTTGATAGTCATAGGCACAAATCGATGAAAACACCTTTGTCTTTCTAGTGCAAAAACAAATGCATACAAATTTTAAAGTTAAAGGCAAGAAGTTTCAACAGGTAAACTAATTACAGGGCATGGTGGTTGAGTGGCATGTATTCACGGCTGGCGTACCCATGGTCACAGGTTCGAATTCATGTGAAGGGAAGGATTTGTTCCCAGGCCTAGGGTGTCCCTGAGTCCACCCAGCTCCAAATGGGTACCTAACACTAGTTAGGGAAATAAAGGCGGCTGGGTAATGCGTGGAACCCTCATAGACATGGCTTGTGAACGCTGCATCACTTGCCAACAGACTGGAATGATCTGTGGACGCAATAATCTTCTGTATAGAGGAATCGTCGATACAGATGCGACATGACAGACCACCTGCAGTCCTTTTTACTGATATAATTTTATCCTAAAGATATCTTGACAAAATTAACAATCTTAGCCTAAACCTCTAACTCAAATCCCTAAAAAGTAATCAAGCCCATATATAAATAAATAGAGCCCCATTGACCCACTGCATTGAGAGCGCATCTTGCTAAGATTTAATGAAAACTGTCTAGCTCATTCTTTGGCTCAGGATTTCCCAACCCGATCATAGTGCAAGTGACATTTTAGGACTTAAAAGTTAAGATATGAAGTTTAAAAAAAAAAAATTGTGCAATTAAAATTTTACTTTATGAAGTATTTGTATTATTTTTGCCTAAATAACTTGTGTTAATTTTTGAATGACGCATTGAACTTAAGCTTTCGCAAACATTGAAATAAGTCACACATTTTGGCACATCTTCATTTAAAATTGAAATAAGAATAAGCAAACAAAATGTTTATGTTCCATTTTTAGGACTAGATCTGTTTGATAAAGCGTAATAAATTATAAACCTATCACTATCTGTACAAGAAAATTGTTTAATGTTTACACAAGAATTGAATAAATACTAATATACAAGTTCCAGCAGGTTAAACAAAATGTTTTTTAAAATAAATGTTAATAATCTAGCCTTTGTCTATGTCGCTGCCTTTTAAAAAAATGAAATTTAAGACTGTTAAAAAACTTAAAATTGATATAAGATCTGTACAAAGAGACATGAAGCTCTTTGTCTTTGCAGTAATTTTTTTTTTAACCAACTGGGTTACTGAAGTTACTTTGAATTAATATTTCATATAGCAATAAATTTACAGTTGGTTTTGAGGAAAGTAAAGATAGAAGATTGTAACTGTAACACAGCTGTGAAGCTCTTTAACTTTTATATTACGCAAAACCTATGTCTAAAAGATAAGCATGCTCTTCAAAATCTTGATAGCATGATAGCTAACACAAATCACCATTAACTCTAAAGATCACAAAATGCTAACTTCCTTTAAAAAATTTACATCTGTGAAATAGGGAAGACAATTGAATCTTATAACAGATTAGCAAAATGTCTTCACATGTCTTTTGGTCATAATTTTATTGAAATCAAATATCATATTAAAAATTAATAGAATTCTATTAATTTTTCAACCTAACTTAACTTTTAAAAACAAGCATTTAGTTTTTGTTTCTTTCTTTCCATTCAAACTAAATGCAGAACAAACTTAAGTGAATATAAAAGCCAGTTTTTAGATGTAATGACAAATATATCAATAATTTTACACATATGAACGTAATATTTAGAATATTCAAAAATTTGGAAACATAGATTTTAACTAAATTGTAGCTATTGTTTCTTATTTAATTAGCTAATTACTTCTAATTCATTTCTGCATGGAGCAATTTTTGATTGTCAGCTGTTTAAAAAAAATTATTAAAGAAAATAATTGTACAAAATACAATAAGTTTTTGAAATTGAATGCTTAGGGAATGTTAGTTTGGCAGAGCTGTGAGTCATTTTGTTTGGTACACAGAGAGCCATAAGGTCTTTTTAAACATAAAAGCCCAGCATGCTTTGAGTCAAGCTCATCTATGGCCTATGGTGCAAGCACTATTTTCTGGCTAAACTGGTTCAGGAATGTAAGCAAACATGGCTAGAGAAAATTAAAAAGAAGAAATAATTAATTATAAATTGCTGTAAATTCCTAATACTTTTAAAAGTTGATTTAGAATGAGAGCCACTGATACATAGATTTGAATTCACCAAAAGTTTCTATAAAATACTGGTATTTATTTGTGTGCCACCCAAAAAAAAGAGTCATCATTTAATGTGACCTACTTTGCACCCCTTCCCACCTCAGCCCACAGTTTTAGTTAATGCCACAGAGCTCACATTAAGGTTGGGCTGGTGTGCACTCTGGATGAGCTCATACTCATGGGTAAATATAGCACTCAGGTGTCTGATGTGCCTGTGCTGCAAAACCATCCTATGAGTCTGGTGTGTAGTTTCCAACAATTGAAATAATAGTCACTGATACTAGCTCAAACTCTAGAAAAATGTGCAGATTTAAGAAACATTTTTTATTAAATAATGTTTTTGTCTATTACTTAAAGAGACTTATGCACCAATAATTAAAATAAAACAATACATTAAAATCAATTGGTTCTATTAGAATAGCCTTTTGCCTGTAACATAAATCTGGTATATGCTCTCTCTGACTGTTGTTGTTAAACAAAATGTAACATTTAAAATAGATCTAAGTGTGCTTTCATTACAGGCTTGGTAGCCATAGAATTGTGGTTGAATTGATATTCTGGGCTTGCTGAATAGAAACTGTTTATGTTAAGTGTGTAGGAGTGTTCTAGGAGTGTGAAACAGACATCATAGTGTTCTTAATATATTCTCAAATATTATTTTCAGTTTGTATGTCACAAAATATGAGTCATTATTAAATTATTATGTTTCCATATACTTATAACTTCAAAGTTGTGAATTATTCAATACTCTTTTTAAACTCTGTCACTTGGTTGATAATTAAATTTGTTTTTACTTTTTATGAGCAAAGTTATCACTGTTACTCTGGATATTGTTTACTTTTCACTGAAAAGATTTCACATGAAATTTTAAAAAATTATGTTAATTTGAATTGTTAAAAATATTTTTTTGCCTAATGTGTTGGTTCTTGAATTTTTTGTTTAACATTTCTTTATTGTAATGGAGAAAAAACCCATGCTTCCATTAAAAAATGTGGGGGTTGAAAGTAGCATTTTTAAAAAAATTATTTTTTTAACCCTCAATCGTCTGTGGGACGTGGTGGTCGAGAGGTAGCGCGCTCGACTGTCATACCGATGGTCACGAGTTCGAATCCACGCAAAGGCGAAGATTTGTTCCCGGGGCCTGAGGAGTCCCCGAGTCACCCAGCTCTGAATGGGTACCTAACTAGACAATAGTTAGGCGGCTGGGGTAATGCGTGGAACCCCTATTGTGACCGCTGCATCACTTGCCAACAGATCATCTCTCATGGTCTGTGGACGCAATTATCTTCTGCATAGAAGGAGCGTCTGTATATCTAAGAAGAAGAAGAAGTATTTTTTAGATTCCATGTAATGGAAATTGAGATCTGATTGTTACTTAAATAGTGATGTCACCTTTACACAAGTTAGAAGAAACTAATAATTAAAAAACCTGTTAAAAAAACTAAGTTTTTTACTTTAAATCCTTTATATACAAGACATAACTAAAAGTATGTTCATTATAATACGCATCGCATGGCAATCCAAAATTTTCGTTATGTCTCGTACATAAAGGATTTTAGTTTTAGAAAGAACTACTACTGTCTGCCTGCTAAATTTCAGCTCGATTTGATCACAGGTTATAAAAACATGTTTAATATAACGCACATTGGGTGACAGACTTTAAAAAGTTTGTTCAATATAATACAGACCGTGACAGTGTAGCACAAATTTACATGTTACATAAAGATACATACACAATCTAATATTTCATTAATTTAATTACAGTATATTCAATGGATGGGAAATTTTGAAGATCATTTTTGTGGTCGCAATGAGCCTGCCTGCTAAATTTCAGCTTGTAGCATTTGGGGAAGTGGGTTAAATATCGACCCAAAGTTTTTTCGGCATGCAATGAAACAAACAATTTAGTAGACGCCATGAGCTAATTTAAAGGATTTAAAAACATGATTTAACTGGCCACACATATAAAATTAACTACATTTTATTATGTTTTTTTTTTTCTACTACAGAAATCTACGGTTGTAATTAGCTGCAACAATGGTGCCTGCCCTTGGCCTCATATGCTTGGCCTGGGCACTATCATGTCTTACCCTGAGTCATTCAGCCATAGTTTTTGAGCCCACAAAATGTTGTGTCTGTGACACCCTCAAACCCTCTGATGTTCCCACTAATGTCCAACCCCAAGTGATGCCATCTCCATTCCGCATTATTGTGTCTGGTGAAAGCTACAGGCCAAACACAGAAGTTAGAGGTATGTGTGGAGTATATAGTTGTTATTTTTATAGATTTTAAAATCAAATTTTACCTTCAATAAATAAATATATTCAACTGCAGATCCAACTTGAGATTGAAAATTACTAATATGAGCACAATCAGAATAAGATGTTTTTATTTTCATAAATTTACTGTATATTCCGGTTTATTGGATGATCCTCCTACTTTCCTTGTTAAAATAATAGATTTTAAGCTATTTTAATCGTACAAGATCACCCGGTGTACAAGACGAACCCTGACTTTTGAGAAGATTTTTAGGGGTTAAAAAGTTGTCTTGTACCCCGGAATATATGATAAATGGATATTGTACTAGGATGGACAAAAAATGGTATAATGAGTCAGCTTTGATTTCTTTTCTTTATCATTTGTATGTATTCAGTCTTCATACAAGTTTAGGGTTCTTTCACTTGAGATGTCTCATTTGGTAACAATAGTTTTGTGTTTCTTTAAGGGTCTTTAAGTTTTTTTAATATACTTTATGATATTCATTTTTCCTGCTAATCACCTAAAAAAGAGTTTGTTTTCCTTTTCAGTCAATTTGACAGCCACAGGAGGCCACTATTTTCGCTCTTTTATTTTGGCTGCTTACAGCTACGATAAGCACAAATTCAGGATTGGTCAGAAACCCATTGGTCAGTTTAAGTTGTTGCCTGACCAAGATTACCAAACAAAAACTGATTGCATCAGCACAGATGGTGCCCCTGGAACACCTGTCACTGCTGTGAGTTATTACTTGATACCACATAAAGTAAAATACCCATTCTCACTGAATGCATTCCCATTCTTAGGAATTTAAAACAGTAAACTCAAAAATTTGGTTTAGTTGGGGAATCTGTAATACTGAAACTAATGTAATTTATATATGGATTTTTATTAAGTTCATCATTTAACGACATTTATGACTAAAGTCCTATTAATCAGGATAATAGTTTAAGTTTGACGCAAATCAGACTTTGCAAGCTATTTATATCCTAAAATTGTTTTTAATCTTTTTAGGAAGGAAAATAATCATGGTAGAATACCTACTCAGCAAAGGGGAAAAAAATGAATGAATTATGTAATTGCTATGTTATATAGATGCTGATTGGTGTATGAAGATATAATGGTTAATAATCAAGCAATGCTGTGTGATTATTAAAATGTGATGAAATTTTTACTTTCCTAAATGGTAAATTAACCTTTGGTTATAATAATCAGTAATATTTTTTGTCTGCATTTTTTGTTTTAACCATTAGTAATCCTTTTTAAATTTATTATATTTATTTGTAACAATGTCATTACAGTATGCCATTGTCAGTGACGACAACAAGTTAAAATCAAACTTGAGATTTGTTTGGAATCCCAACAGAGGTTATGGTGATGTTGAATTTAGGTAATGATCCAAAGGTTTTTGTTTTTCATAATCAAAATTATGTAAAGGTGGAGGTGATATCCTAAAATTTGGCAAGGTGAAAGATATTTCTTTGTATTTTCTTGAATATTATGGGAAAAGAAATTTGTTTGGGGGTGGCGGGTGTTAAATAAAATATTACCAGATGTAGACCACCTACAGATGTAGGGGGAATAGAGGTGGACAAAAATTAAGCTGTCGCTTGTAACATTATGGATGTTTCTTGGTCTCACCCAAACATAATGTTATACTTTACACTCTCCTCAGAGCTACATTTATTGAAAATCATGATACATTCTGGGTAGCTGAGAAATCTCGCCCACTGTCTGATCTGACATCAGGGAGTCCGTCATTGGCTGTGCGAAAGGTATTTATCATTTTATGTTTGTTATGTTACATTTTTAGTAAATTAGAGTTCCAACACACTTTGCATTTTCATTTCATATGTTCCTATTTTATCCTTCCGCGTAATATTTTGTTATAGCTGCTTACAGCCTAGTTACCTTTCTATTTTGAGATGAGTTGGTTTTTTTTTATTAGATCTTTCTTCTGAAGGCTTCCAACAGTGACATCATTTTTGTGGTTTTGTTTCTATGTTTCAAACCTGACCATATCTTGTTTTTTTAAATGTTTATTTACACCATCATCTAACCCCAGGTTTTCAAATTTGCCGTAATGCTGTTTCAGGTGACACGTCCTATCGATACTTCCACCTGTGGGGATGATAAAGGTTGTTTCAGGGAGCCCCCAGGGTGTAGTGAGTTTGAATGCCGCTACATTCTCACCTGGTCTGGAGACAACCAAGCAATTAATTTTGAACTTGGAGGTCTTGTAGACACTGCAAGTGACAGATATGTAGCTTTGGGGATTTCTGATGACAAGTACATGGTATGTTGGTGGTAGAAAGTAATTGTTGGCTTGATAAGGAACTATATTTTTAAAAAATACATTTAACGTTTTTTTTAAAGATACTTCTGTGTTATGTGATAATTTGGTTTTTTATTACTAATTTATTATTAATCTGTTGTGTTTTTTAAAACAAAGATAATGATATTAAAAATGTTATTGACTTCCTGATGGATTTTTTTTGTTGGTATTTCTGATTTTGAGAAAATCAATCAATTTTATTTTATAACAAGTTTTTAAAATTTAATTTCTTATCTAACTACAAATATTTGCTACCATCACTGATGCTCAAGCCACCCGTTATTTTTTGGTGTCATTTTGAAAATAAGTGATCTCTTCCATATCCAAGGGAGATGATACAGTGTTCACATGCGCCCACAACTCTCTAAAGGAGAGGACAGAAGTGTTCTTCTCTTACAACACCAAAGATCCAAAAAAGAACAACCCAATACCAAAGTATATAACCTCAAGCTCCAGTAACTATGTTGCTGTAAGTCTCTTAATTAAGCATAACATAATTGATACAAGTTAGAGAGCAGTCAGTATTGTTACAATAAGATTTATGAACTTGTCGAATTGACTTAAGAATTTTATTCTTGTGTGCGATGGAGATATAGGAACATTCAAACACCAAAGTAGTTATTCTTTTATTTTAAAAAAACAAAAAAACTTGAGTGAACATAGCATGAAAGTCAAGCAAGTGTAGTGACCTTAAAATCTTAAGAATATCTACTTTTTGTTTCAGTCTGATAAACAAGTTTATGATGGTCTCATTGAAGAGGAAGGTTCGTTTGAGAATGGGCGTCTTCGTTGCCGATTTAGGGTCAAGCGAGACCTTGACTTGACGGAACCTCAGCTCAGGTCACTAAGAGGTGGACCAGCTCATCTGCTTTTTGCTCATGGGTTTGCAGTAAGGGGTATGTTATTTTGGTTGTTTTATAGCAGAAAGAATATAAATTTCCTAATTTTTCAAGTTTTAAAAAAAAAATATTTATTTTGGTTTCGCCTTAATTGTGACAGCTGCAAGACTAGCAGATTTTATTTCCTTTGCAAACTGTGATTCTACAAAGCATTTAACTACTGGCTTCAGTTTCCTTCTCCATGAACCAGCAAATTAATTCAAATGTTTACTTTAATGAACTGTTGTACTTAAACAATCTTGCCCTTTCAGGAAGCCCAAAGATGCATGGAATGAGTGTAGAAGAGCTGCCATTTGCCAGTGCTGAGCCTGTGGACTTTTCTAGAATCTCCAACTATCATGGCCGCGCTAGATACCCTCTTGCAAAAGCTCATGGTAACATTTTAATCATTCCTAAAAAAAATTATTGTAGTTTTACTAAAGTAATTGTTATTTTGGTTGGGTTCAAATATTTTTCCAGCATCAGTTGTCTTTTAAAATAAAAATATGTCTCAACTTAATAGAAACTTTTTTTCTATTGCCAGGCTGTCTGATGATTCTAGCTTGGGTCTTCTTTGCATCCCTTGGATTGCTCCTTACCAAATACTATAAACCAATGTGGCCCAATTCAAGGATCTTTGAACACAGATACTGGTTCTTTGTAAGGAATCTTATTTGTAAATATTGAACATGTAATTTCCCCTTCCCATTTTTTAAAATTAAAAGTTATTATTGGTTATCTATGTCACATACATTATAATTGGCTAAACTATTTAATTTTACAAAAAATTAATTGTCCCATTTTCAGTTAGCTAAATAAAATATTTGTTATGCTAATAATTAAGTCTTTTTTTTAGATAGCTTAAAATTCATTACACCTGATTAAGCTTTATTTTTCACTGAAGAAGTTTTCCCTAAAATCAGAAATCAGCGGGAAAACCATTTTACAATCATATAGAAAGGGTAATATAGGAAAATATCAGATGCATCATCATTATAAATTAAATGATAAACTACGTCACTGCCTAATAAGAATTAGGGTAAGCTATAAATGTAAATTAAGTTTTAACTTATCAGCCTCCTTTTTTTAAATTGTGTACCCATTGAACATAAAGTATAGGAAGGCATTCTCTATGAGATTTTTTTTTCCCCCACCCAGACGTTGTTGTAAGTTTCTCATCTCCCTCTTTGATCATTTTTAGGGTCATTTCAACTGCATGGCGACCATGTTTATCGTCACAATTATTGCCATCATTCTCATCTTTGTGGAAGCTGGTGGATACAGTGAGGTAAGTTTATGTTGATGTGGCAATGAGACCCATCAAGTTATTTGAAGTGAAATGTGGTTATGGGCAGAATACTGTAATAATTATTTTATTCAGATCTCACATGCTATGCAAATGATATTTAATTAATTGTCTTGTCCAAGACATTCCAGCTATTGTAATAAAATTGTTTCAATTTTCCCCACCACCAGGCTCCTGATTTGCCACAGAAAGCTCATCCTATCCTAGGCATCATCATTTTGGTCTGCATCATCATCAATGTAAGTTGATATTCAACACTGGGCTCTCAAAGTTAACAATTCATAATGTTAACAATTCATGTTCTTATCTTCCTGACAATGTTTTTATGCAGAATTCACTGTAAAATCTATAGCAAAGGTCTCCTTGCATTTCTTAATATTTTATGGTTAGCTTTTATTTGATCCAATCTGTTTCAGCCTATCCTAGCACTGATCCGTCCATCTGAAGAGAACAAATGTCGTCCTGTCTTCAACTGGTTTCACTGGGCCTTTGGTACAATTGCAAATGTTCTAGCCAGTAAGAATCATGCCATTACTTACTTCTTTCTTTATAATAGCCAACCCCAACATCACTTTAAAAATTTTTTTCTTCTTTAAAATATATCTCTTGTTTACAGATAATGGCTTTAAAATGAATATAAATCTGTGGCTATAAATATATATAAATTTGTTTGCATTCAAGAGTGGGTTGTCATATTTGTTAGAGGTAAAATAAAAGTTTTAAGTTTTCACTCTCTTGTCACTTTTCTTCTTTTACCTGGGGCTTTGCTTTTATGGCTTTATAAAATTTAAGAAGTATCTCACAAAAGATTTTATTTGTTTAGCGTTATTTCAACTCTTAAAATCTCATCCTGCTCTTTAGTTCCCACTATCTTCATCGGTATGGACTTTGGAAAAGTGATGGTGCCATGGTGGGCCACTTGGATATTGGTCATCTGGGTCATCTTCCATATTGCTGTGGAACTGTCACTAGAGATCCATCAATGTTGTACGTACAAGAAGAATAAAGGTATGCTTACTTTTCTTAAATCTAAAATAAAACTGTTCGTTATTAATTATTATTTTTTTTTTACAGTGATAAAAAATTGTATTTATTTTTATCTATATCAGAACTTCATTTATTTTGTGTGTACCTTGGGTATCTATAACTCCAGCATGTGCTATGTAATGTGTGGCAATTCATATTAAACTTATTTACAAGTTATCGATCCAGATAAATCATACTAATTTTTATTTACATAATATTTGTTGCAGTAATAAGGTGACAATTAGTTGGGGGAAATTTGACATTTTGAATGAGTCTTAATCTTTGGTGTAATGGAATTTTAGGCTTGATCTTTTTCAAGATTATGTGTGTAACTTATGAGACGCCATGGTCTAGCGCTAGCGTGATGGACTGTCCATCCAAGGCAAAAAAGAGTCATGTGCTAACGACAATGCCTAGCTCGAAACTTGTGAACGCTACTTCATTTGCCCCATCATGGTCTGAAAAGGGGTTATTATTATTATGTAACTTAATAGTCTTATTTGAAATTCTAACCCCACTGTTTGTGTCAGTAAAGCCCTCAAGATGGCAGACATGTATGAACATTTACTAGTTGATAACTGGGATTATATGGCTATATTTATTTACCTTACATTACTAATTATTTCTTGATTTTCTTGTAGCTGCAGATTTGGATTCTACATTGCATTTAATTTTTTTAGATCATTTTTAAATGATCTATTTGTTTGAAGTAGGATGCTTCTTGCTTTGTTAATTATTTTTTTCTGGTTTTTTCCTAACTTATTTTATATTGATTTGTTTCTTCAATGTTATTTTGTTCAATTCTTACAGAGCGCAGAAAGAAGTGGGAACTAACAAAGAGAGAGTACCCTAAACAACACCATCCCGAGCCTGAACCAGCTGTAAGTTCAATGCAAACTTTTCATCATTACAAAATTTGCATGTCAATTTTAAATTTGAGATAGAGTCAAAAGCCCTGAGCCTCTTATAGGTCCCCTCAGGGAATTTCCCTGCAACTTTTTCCTTTCCCCCAAGGGGAACTTAAGGGATGGGGAACATCCCCTTAACTCAATAGCTCCTGAAGGGCTACTTCCGTATCTATTCCATATTCCTGACAAAACGGAAGCAACTTCATTAATTTTTTGATTTCATAAGGAAAATCTTTTTCTTTTCTAAAGATAACCTTTTATCTTAAAAATTAAAATGATTAACACTTCCAGGAATGAACTAAGTTTAATAATAATATAGCGTGCACTGCGAATTAATGACTATTAAAGACCGAAATCGCAATTTTCGACACCTCGAGTGAATACATACTCGATAGAGACGCGTCAAACTAATACACACATGGATCGAAAATGAAACATCCTGTAATTTTTATTGAAATCTCGTAGAATCACACAAAAGCCGGAAGTCTCGAGGAAAGCGAGATTTCGATGTTATTTTTAACTAAAAATACGAGAGAGCGCCGCTATGCAAAGAGACGCATTTGGACGCATCCGTACGGACCCCTATAAGGAGGCATTTAGTCGCATCAGGGGCTAATGAGTTTAAGTGCCACCTACTATGTTACCTCCCAAAGGAGTTTTGGAATTTCCTACTCCAACAGACTTCAATTTGTGGTGCCACCCCAGCCCAGGACACAAGTCTATGTACAAGGACTGTCACATGCCAATAAGATGTTATGTTTCTATTAGGCTCAAAATTTTATGTTTGATGTTTTTTTTCCAGCCACCAGAGTTTGCTTGGTTCTCTCTGGTTATTACATAATCACATAGTTTTCTGTTTGTGCAGTTGTGTTTGAATTTAATTTTGACTATTTTTCTTTTTTCAGGGTCGCAGATTCAAGCGTTTCATGCTGTTCCTTCACATTGGCTTCACTGCCCTAATCACTCTGATTATGATTATCATAATTGCAGTGTCTTAATTTACTCTGTTTTTTTCTACTTCAATGTTAGGGTTATATTTAAATAGTTAACCATGGAGATTATGGAGAACAGCTTAGAACACCAGCAATACATTCACGCCTCTCCATAACTCAGTTTCACTCTTTCACTGATATTCTACTCTAAAATATTAAATATTATTGAGGATTAATTTTTAAAGATAAAATTTCTTAAGTAGAACATGGCATTAGCAAGAGATTGTGGTGGAGGGTTTATAAAGCCTAAAAATACACATAAATGATAAATTATTAAATAATATGGTTGTTTCACTCAGTTTTATGTATACCCTCCACCATTGATGAAGAACAACTGTAATCAATAAATCAAAAAGTTTAATAATTTCTTGTTAACAAAAACTTTGTAACAGGTTAATAATTTTTGTATGTTTTCTTTGTAAATTTTATTTTTGACTATATATTTCTTCTTGTGGCGCATATAACAAAAAATATTTAAGTGCCTGGTAATTTATTTTTACATTTGAACATTGTCATGCCTAAGCAAAAAAGATCCTTTACAGAAGTCTTAATTCCTACATAAAAATATTTTTTAGCTCTTGAGCATAGAAGTTTTTTTGAAAATGTCATATTATTGTGGGGATTGACATGGCACCATTTTAATCCCAAATATGAGTGGTCACTGAAATATTTAAGATTAGCCTACCACTGTGTTTTAAGGTCAGTACAGAAAAAAATTATTTACACAACTGAGGTTTGAGTCTCGAAAAAAAAATGGACAGGTTTTTTTAAAAAAGATGTATGTGACAATATTACAGCAGTGTGTCAAAAAATTTCATTATGTTGTAAAACACTATATTTTGTAAAATATATCTTGTATGAGACGGTAATAAATCTCATTGCTCGGTCTAATGGGTCAAATAATTGTGTACATAGTCTCTCTGATTTATTGTGATTCTTTTTTTTTTATATCTCATGCTTTAAACTCATTCATTACCTATGCAACGTAGCAAACATCATGTAGTATCTTGTATGGTATTGGTGTAATTAGTTGCTTTTGAACTCTTCTTATTTTTTTTTAAATAGTGAGATGTACTTTAGATGGAGAGAGTCTGAAGATATTAAATGATGTCAGGTAATTTTGACCATTTACTTTTTATATTTAGTCCATTGAATATGACACCACAAAAATATGAAATTTGTGATGAAACACTTTTTACAAATTATTTAAATTTTGAAGTTTGGCTTCATTGGTAATTTTTTATGAAACTTTTCCAGCTGTAATATTTTCTGTTACTTAAATTTATTGAGTATACATGTAACAGATTAAGTGTGTATCTAGGGGTGTCGGAATGTTGCTTGTACTGGTGTGTATTGCATGGGAAAGATTATGTGCATATTCTGTGTTGATGTACCTGTTGTGCTTTTTCTTCTGAATTTCATGTTTTATCACATATAATGGCTTCTTTGTATAGAGTTAAATTATAATTTTTTTTTTACATGTAAGCTGCAGCATTTTAATTCAGGTTAAAACTTTTATATGTTAAACAAAACTCAGAAACAGAAGTATTGAAATTTAATTAGGTTTGGGGCATGTTGAAGACAATTTTATTTCATCAAATTTTTCAGTTTGTAAAAACACCTCTGAGACATTGATATTTAAATTCTGAAAAGTGAAGTTGAAATTTTTAGCTGTCGCTATTAGACAATTTAATTGAGCCATTTTTTAAAAATAAAATAAATATATATATAGTCTAATGTACATTTAATTCAAGTTTTATTGGTGCTATTTATACTTGTGTTGTTTATCTGTTAATCCACACTATTTATTCTATTACTTTCATGGTATAAGTCTACAATGAAAATTATATTGCTCTTTAATAGACTTATAAATCATATATACTCAGAAACTTAGATCTGATTTTTCAGTTTTTAATGTACCCCAATGTTTACAAATTTTAAAAGATATTATTTCAAAATTTTAAAATATTGGTTTTATCATCCATATTTTATTGTATTATTTTATTGTTTTAATGGAAAATAACATCAGCCCTTCTCTTCATTTATTTGATATATCTGTTATTTCGTCTCAATTATACAAGGCTTTGGTGTGAAAGTTTAAATTAGTTTTTCTATTTAATTATATTAAACTGCATTTCTTCAAGTAAAGAATAAATAAAATAATTTTAAAAATCTCCAAAAAATTTTTTTGTGTATTTTTATCTTTACTTTATTTTTAACTGCTGTCTTAATGTTTGGCTGCCATCTGTAACCTTTTTTAAATTTCAGTTCATTTGTTTTTTATCAGTCCAAACCAATAAAATCAGATTTCATCACCAAGAGGCTGAGATGCAAAGAATGCCTACTTTATTTTTGCTGTTAACTGAGTAAAACAGAAATGACCCACATGCTTACAAGAAGAGCTTTAAGATAATCTTTATTATTTAATAACTAGATGCCCGCGGGGTAGCATACGCGGCAGAGTTGCTCATAAATATTGTAAAGAGGGGGGGGGGGGGAACAGACAAACTATATCACAAAGCGGGGATAACTGCCGACGCATTGTTGATCTGGAAACATGTGCTCTGTGGTTAGCTACTTGTCACCCCCACCCTGCAATACCCTAGTTTGCCAAACATAAATTAATAGTGGTCCCGCGTCATAGCATACGCAGCTAATGATTTAGTGATGGATGAGATTTTATGAAAGTAATTGTTGAGGAGAGTGTGTGACTACTTTTCTGTCACGGAGAGCACGAAGTTATTTTGACAGTGTTGAGAAACAAGGCTTACAGCTGTGTTGCGAAGAAAGTGGGAAATGAACGGGCACAAACACAAACATTTTTAAAAATTAAAAAAGTAATGTCTTAGTTGGGGCTTGAACCTAAAATCTTCCGTGTGTAAGGCGAATGTAATAACAATTACACTACGAAATACATGCTATTCTGAAAAACAAAGTAATTGAGCTCAATTGACCGTGGTGTTGGCTTGGTCTCAATGACCCCCACCCTTTGGACTAACTTTTCTTGCAAGCTGATTGGTCGATGGGGCAGGAAGACAGCTCGGTGTCCGGCATGGTTGAACCATGAAGAGAATTATATATAGAGATAATATTTTGTTTAATTTGACACAATTGGCTTGTGCCTCAGTAATCATTTAAAGAATTGATTTGAGTTAAATCCTCTAGTAGTTTATTTACAGTGTTCTAGAACACTAAACACATAAGATTATTCTTTTTATGTCATTGTTTTCAAGAAATAGTCTCAATTTAAATATGGTGTGATTAATCTGCTGTGGCACACTAACAAATATTCTGTTCAAGAAATAGTCTAAATTTAAATATGGTGTGATTAATCTGCTGTGGCACACTAACAAATATTCTTGAGGGGAATGATATAAGTGTGTGTACCCAGCTTGATTGTACTATATCAATTGATTTTTTGTTGTTAATGAAGTGCATTATTTGAGTGCCTATTTTAAAAAATAACTTTAAATCAGATTGAGAGCTCAAGCATCCACATAATCTATGTTTGAGGGGCTATCAAATTTTTCAAGTAAATGTATCAAGTAAATTTTATCAAATTTAAAACCAGTTAATAAAGTATAATTGCCAAGCTTTCTTGGCCAATAGCAAAGACCCATGAATCATACACTCATAAAACATTTTGTTCTTTCATATCATCAATTTGACTTAAAATAAATTACAAACCATTTTCGCCTGAAAATTTTTTATATTTATATCAATGATAATATCATATAATATATTATTATGAGTTATTCTTAAACATTTTATAACCCAAATATTTATGATTGACACGTAGTGCAATGGTGGGCACACTTTTCATGGTTACAGACTTATCAGTGGGTAATGAATGTTAAAAGGTTAACCTAATGTCAGCTAGAAAATCATGCACAAACATATCCACTTAAATGTAAATTTATAGATTTATTTCAAATAAGCTACAGTCTTCTGCCAGTCAAACAGTAACATGTGGCAAACCACAGATAAAATAAAGATATACCTTTTTAAGTTAGAATTATCAAATTTTCATTCATGTTCTTGGCAAAAAAAAAATTGTGATTAAATTTACAAAATAATATCAATTTAATTATTGGAAATAAAGTACATGTATTTTAAAAAATTAAGAAAAAGGAATCTTTCACTTTAAAAAAATCATCATTACCTTTAATAAAACTGATTTGAAACACATAATTTAAATGTTAGTGTTAATATGATGTAAAAAAAATTATAGACCTAATTAAAGATTAAAAATTTAATTAAAAGCAGTAAGTTCAATAACAATTAAAATGTTTGTTATCACAGAAAATAGCTTTACTAAAGTAGAAATTATTACTAATCATAAAATACACGGATAATAAGACAATTTTTACAATTTGGAGAGACGTTTTTTTAATCACATTAAAATTACTTTTTAGAGGTGATTATGAATTATATTGTGAAGACTATTTTCATTTGTAATATCAGCAAAAACAACAAATAAGTTAACTGTTACAATTTTGAATTAAGCAAATAAAATTGTTGAGATATTGAAAAATATTGTAATAAATAAATTCTTATCACAGTTTGTGCATAAAAGTCAAACATTAATTTTCATCCAAGCTTCCAAGTAAAATTAATCCCTTAACAAATTTCATTATTCTATGTTTTTTTCTTAAATACATTAGTAGAAATAAATTCATTCTGAACATTTAACCTTTTTGAAATGTAATAGCACATTTAAAACACAAGGGCGAAATTAATTAAATTAGCATCTTGCAAAGGTCTTTGGTTTTAAAAATTAATAAAGTGTACATGATTCCATAAAAATGAGCACATTTCAAAGTATAAGAGTTACAATAAAAAAATTTTAAGTTAAATTTTTTTTTTCAAAGTGACACTTTGTTTTCTTTCATTTCTTTTACCCATGACTTAGGTTACAAAGACATCATATACATTTTAAAATCTTTAGTTTCTAATCCTTTTTAGAAATACACTTTAATTAGTCTAAAATATAAGGATTTCAAAGTTGTGAAAATGAACATTTTGGGGAACAAGATCTTAGTTTATGGTGAAATGTGGTCTCAATGAAATACAACTGGAATATTACTGGCTATTCGACACACAAAAATCATCCATATTGTCAAGCTCAAAATTCATTTCTTTTTAAGATATTTAATTGAGAGGTGTTACTTTTTAATACATGACAGATCTACAATAAGTTTACATGAATGTTTTTGATCTAAAAAATATAAGATTACCAACCAAAATATTTTATGAATTTTTATTGTTAGTGATCATCTATGTTAGTCATTACAAATTTTAAATAGAACACAAGAAAAAAAAGTGTTAGTCTCTAATCTAATGCCAAGATTCCCTCCTCATTTCAATAATTCATAAACTTTTTCACATGCCAAAATTTCTTAAGCTTTTATCGTTGTCTTTGGGACTGGATAGTTTAGTACTATTGTGTTCACTACAAGCAGAGGTTTGGCTAAGAGGCTACAGTATGCTTGATCTCAAAGCCAACATACAAAACACTGCATAGTTACCAATGTTACCAAACATAGTTGACCACTAAAGGTACATAATGTATTTGGTTCATGTCCCCTGAAAGTTCAGAGAGTTAAGATAAATAACAACCAAAGATATTAAAAATTAAATTAAAATTATTTTTACTTTTGTAATGAGACGGTAAGAGTTTTGGACTGCTATAAAGAGACACAAACTTTCTTGGTATCTTTTTTACCTTCAGTTTTCATTGTTTCAATCATTCATAATGTTCGTAAATATTAAAGTAAATTAGAACAGAATTTCTTTGAATTTAATTTCTCTTAATAATGTTTTTTTTTAATCACTATGAAATTAAAATTGTATCCCCTTAGGTATTTATGTACATATTCCATCAAAAGTTAGAAATTCCATTTTACAATAATTAGGGAATTTGTAAATTTACATAATAATTTTAAATAGTTGATCACAAGCCAGTATAAATTTCCATTTCTCTTTTAATCCCTTAAGGCTTAAAAGGTAGTTTTTCCATTAAATGAAAGATAACTTAAAATATTTACACAAAGAAATTTTTAACTTTCATTTGTGCAAAAAGAGATCCATTACTAAACATAAACATTGATGAATGCAATATAAATAAAAATTTAATGGAAAATCTGAAAAAATCATATTTTTGAAAACTAGTATAATATACATAATATTTAAAAATAGACTCCTAAATATATTGCTAGCTAATTATCTTCCTTGTCATTACTGATCTCATTTTCATCCCAATTATCAGCTAATTCTGCATTGTTCTCACCCATTGCAACGAAAGCTTTCTCAGATGGCAAAGACATGGCCTTTTGTACTGCCGTAGCCCATATGTCTGCTTTGGCCAGAAATGATGTGAATGGTATGGGCTCTTGTTGCAGCTGGGAGTAGTCGATTGTTTCGGCTTTAATGGGGTTAGCCTTGAGCCACTGCGAGAGTTTGACTTGCACAAGGTCTGCTTCCTTGTTTTCACCAATAGAGTTGTAAAGTGCAATCAGGGAATCAAAGCACATGTGTATCCACTTGACGTACCAGCCTGTGGGTTCTGATGGGGATATCAGCAAAGAATAAATGGTTGAATGGTAGAGAGAAAAAAAATAAAACGCATTGAAATCTTTTATTAAATAATGACGTAAATAGATTACGTAAATACTCATTACAAACCTGACTTTTTTTTTTACAAAATCTAGGAGGAAAAGTTGGGAGTCGGCTTACAAAGCTGGTCATAGGTGATTTCTGTATGTACTTTGAATATTGGTGTTGTTATAGTAGATCATCAAGGTTCATGTCTACATTCTACATATTCGTTTTAATACAATAAAAAGCCCTTCTGTGAATGCTATAAAAACTACATCAATTTTCTGTTATTCAAATGTCTTTGTTCTTCAACCTAAACAAAAGTAAACAATCGTAATGACCGATTTAGCTCGGAGATTTTAGAAAATGTGTACCATTTTGTTTACTCTGTCCTATTTTTGGGGGTCGGCTTATGAGAGGATTACACCCTTTTTATACAATTTTCTTCCAAAAGAGGGTGGTTGGCTTATGAATGAATGGAATATAGAACTATAGAACAGGCTATATACGGTATATCATGAAATAACTGATAAAGTTTATTTAAACTTCAGTATCTTGGACCACAGAAATATTAGAAGAAAATAAAAATGAATGAGATTTGAACAGAGCTTATTCTTGTTTCAGGCATGCCTTCTGTAACTTACACCAAGTCTTAATCCTGTACTGTGAGGTATATTACATGTCAGGTTAACCATAGTAAAATGATCATATACAATTTCTCTAGCAGACTAACAAAAAAACCTTCATACAAACTTCTTATTGTCAAGAGATGCAAAAAAATTCAAACACATACAAGTAGTCAGCTTGCACAATAGATCATTGAATCAAGAGCCTTCTTCATCTTCAATGTTCTTAATCTAACTCCAAGTAATACCACAAATATAGACTATGTAAAATCACAAAGATAGACTATGCAATATCACAAAGATAGTCTATGTAATATCGCAAAGATAGATTACATAATACCACAAATATAGATTATGTAATATCACAAAGATAGATTATGTAATATCACAAATATAGATTATGTAATATCACAAAGATAGATTATGTAATATCACAAAGATAGATTATGTAATATCACAAAGATAGATTATGTAATATCACAAAGATATATTATGTAATATCACAAAGATAGACTATGAAAATCACAAAGATAGATTATGTAATATCACAAAGATAGACTATGTAATATTACAAAGATAGACTATGAAAATCACAAAGATAGATTATGTAATATCACAAAGATAGACTATGAAAATCACAAAGATAGATTATGTAATATCACAAAGATAGATTATGTAATATCACAAAGATAGATTATGTAATATCCCAAAGATAGATTATGTAATATCACAAAGATAGACTATGAAAATCACAAAGATAGATTATGTAATATCACAAAGATAGACTAACTATGTAATATTACAAAGATAGATTATGTAATATCACAAAGATAGACTATGAAAATCACAAAGATAGATTATGTAATATCACAAAGATAGACTATCACTAAACATCACAGTAATATTAAATTATTGGTCACAAAAACTTGATGGCCCACATTAAAAATGAACTCTTAATGTTAATTTCTTTGGGGCCACTTAACCTGGTCAGCAAACTTTTTTTTTCTCCATTATTTTTTATGACTTATAACTCATTGGTTTCTTTTAATTATTTTCTTCTAAGATTGTTGCTATGTGCCTCGGTTCAGCTAGGTCATAAAAAAACAACAGTTTAACTTTAAGTATCATGTAATAAAACCGCATAAAGATGTGTTTTAAATTAAATTGACTTAACCAAAATTAAGAAATATTTGACTTGTTTACATTATTCTAAATTTTTAAAAATTACATGGTTAGACATAATAGCTATGCTTAATAAACCAGCGTGAAGACAAAAATTGCAATGCATTACCCGCATGTTCCACAACATATTTCAGTCTAGGTATGGCCAGGTCAGGCTTGAGGAGAATCTTGTAAAATGTGCCAAGGTTAGCCATCCCCAAGAGGAGATAATTACTGGAAGGTGGCTGACAAAGTTTGAGGTAGTCAACTGCCTGGCAGAGAAGCTGTTCTGACAACACTAACCTGATTGGGGTGACAGTCATTACTTTCAGCAAAACTCTCAATATTCAAACCAATGAAATAATTTTTTTTTAAAGTAGACAAAGAAAATTGAGTTACTTTAAACTTATCTGAAATATTTTATCACAATTTTGAATTAATTTTTTGTTGTTTTGTTTATGTATGGCTTTCAGACTAAATAAATAAAGATACTTACAAGTCTTGTTCAATAACTGGATGACTGGAAATTGAGGGAGAGAAATGTGAGAAATTTGACAATTCTAAAATGCAAAAAACAATATTCTGCATCTAAAAATGTCAAATGATTTTTCAGTAAATTTACTTCACTTATTTACAAAAAGCAGTAAAAAATTAAAAACATATTTTTATGCTATGACATATTATGTACCAGTCTTAAAGTCATTTCATGTAACCTTTACATAATAAATAAAATATGTTGCCTCTAGTTTGAATTATCATTTATGTACTGACTTTATAGTGAGAATAAAAAGTCCAATTTTTCATAAATCAATTTTATTAATATTCCTCAATAAGTTATAATAAAACAAACCTTGGAATTTGAAAATATGCAATCACGATTAATTTTGTTAACAAAAGTTTGATTTGCATAATATCTCAGCTTACTTTTATCTGAGTACCTTCTCAAAATGCACACTCTTATTATTTACTTTCTCATTCAATGAAACTGTTCTAGTGTAATTCTGAACATCAACATGTTCCACTACTCACTTGTTCATCTTTGAGTAAATTTGGCCAAGTAAAAGTAACATCTGAGCAGACTTGAGGCTGATCTCTCCAAAAGTGTTTGTGACTAAAGCCAGACCTTGTTTGGCCTCAGCCTCTGCCCAGTGAAGGGTGGAGTCATGAAGCTCTTTGGGACAGTGAAGGGCTTTCCACTGAAGTGCTGAGGCTGTTAATAAGGGAGTTATTTTACACCACCAAGTCAAGCATACATATTATCATATTATATTGGTCCTCAAAACTTTTTTAAAACAATATTTACATAATAATTGCTTAATTGTTGATATCTTAATAACCATATAATGCCTGTTTATATCTATTAATCTCCATTGCCAAACCCAAGTAAAAAATATTAATTTTTTATTATTTTGCTTTACAGAGATATGTTACTAGCTTTGTATTTTAAAAAATGTATTGGGAAGTTCTTAGGTTTATTTCAATTACTAAATAAGACATAAAATAAATACATATTATCTGTACAGACGCTACTTCTATACAGAAGATAATTGCGTCCACAGACCATGCTGGTCTGTTGGCAGGGGATGCAGCATTCACAGGCCAAAGCTTTGAGGGTTACAGCCATTACTCAGCTGCCTTTTATTTACCTAACTAGAGCTGGGTACCCATTCAGAGCTGGGTGGACTCAGGGATGCCCTAGGCCCCGGAAACCAATCCCTGCTTACACATGGATTTGAACCCATGACCAGCCGAGCATGCATGCCACTCGACCACCATGCCCCTATGTAATATATGTAACTTGAAAATAATAATGCAAATAAAAAAATTCTCTGGTCTTTGGTCTTTCAGATCCATTGAGTGACTTTGAAAAATTACAGACACTTTCAATCACAGATGTTCCAAAGCATATGAGATTGCTCCAGGTAAAATATAAAGTCTGAAACTTACCAAGTGTATGTAGGAATATGTGCAACTGTTTTCCACTCTGGCCCAGGAGAGACCGGGCTATTCTGACAGCCTCAATAGCATGTGTGTAATAATCATCTGAGTCTAGTTTATGCATGCACATCAGAGCTTTGCTAACTGCACGATGGGCTAGAGCTACATGCAGGCTTTCACATCCATAGGTCCTTTCAGCAACATCTAGAAGCTCCTTCAATCATCAAATAAAGTTTTAAAATTCTTTGAATTGGATTTAAATGATTAGATGCTCTTTAATTTTTTAATCATGCAAAAATTATCTTTCATACAATTTGCAACATTTTTTTTAAAAAGCAATTTGTTAATCTATTTTCTACTTAGGATTACAACTGTTTAACTGCTCACCTTTGCTACTTTAATGCCCAACTCGTCTTGCTTAAACTCTGTATTAAAATGACAAAAGTGTAGCAATGCCTCTATGTACATCGGATGTCTCTCTCCAAATTTCTGTCTGTAGGGAAAAAAATATATTTTTATTTTTAGAATGTGAAGGAGACAATATTAAAAAAAAAAAAAAACCCTTAAGTTAAGATAGTTTTATTAAATTCATTATGTTAGCTTACCTGGCATACTGTACCACATAAATGGCCAAGAGTTCTGCTCTTTTGACAAGCCACTGAGCACAGTAAGAGTTGATTGCCACACATAGGACTCTAACAACAGACACAGGGTCATCAGGGTCAACTTCCTGTGCAAATTGAAACACAGATAAATACTGAAAATTATAAACTGTGGGTAAAATGTTCACCAAAAGGTACTGTTGAAATTGTCTCATTGATTTTGAATACTTTCAAATCATATTTCTTAAGTTAACGTTTTAATAAACAGTTAAAGATAATACTTAGTTGTAATACATACAACTATGAACGAAAAAAACCACTATAAACACGAATGATAAATATTTTTTTTAAGTGCAGCGTTATAGCCTAATTGAAAGAAACTTAACAATGAATTGATTACTTTAAGAGCTTTCCTGGCCCATCCATGAGCAGAAATGATGGATCCATATTCTAACAACATTTGACTTGTCTCCGCATGCATGGAGCCCTCGTGCAGCACTGGCTGACCAAAGGACATCAGCTTGATCTGATACTGCATCTGGACTGCATCAAAGTAAGCGCTCTGGGCCTGGTCCAGCTGGTAGGAAAAATTTCTGGCCTGCATCAGCTTGACGTAAGCCTGATAGCGTGCCACCCAGAGGTCTAAGTGACTGCTTTGTTTTAGGAACTGTAGGGTGCTGACTAGGATACCATCTGCTTCTGTGTACTTGTTGATGGTGATGAGAAAACTTGCCATTTTCAAACCTGTCTGAACAATCTGGGTAAAAATATTTTATTACAGGTTGAAAATTTAAACTGTGTAATTTTAATTCAAGCATTGATAATATAAACATATAAACAAATGAATTTTATACACTGTTATGATAACAACAATCTGATATTTAAGTTTGAAAAACTTTTTAAAAAATGTTACACGATTATAATTTTGACTTTCATTATTAATTATATCTTTAAAATAAAATTAATTAATTTTATTTTAACATTTTAAAACACTACAGATGAGCGCTGCTGAATGCCTGCCTGATTGGAAATGTCTGATGTGTTAGAATGGTCCAATAGTTGTAAGACTGACTCATATGAGGAAATCATGTCCTTGACCAACATAATCTCAGATGCCTCCAAAGTGATCAGGTGTTTCATGTACAGATGATGTAGCTCAGATTGATTTAATATATTCTGTTGTGACAAAATTCACCAATTTTTCAATTATAACCAAGAAACATATATTCCATGTCACATGAAAAAGAATGAATTTCAATGAAAGCAATTAGAAATAAAAATTTAAGCATTACATAAGACAAAGAACAGGTTGAAAATAAATGATTATTTACAATGTTTAATAAAAGTTTTCAATGTTAATGGTTATAGATTACTTGAGCATGTGCGTAACAAAGAACTGAATAAATAATTAAAATGTTAACAATATGAGCTCCAACCTGAACAGCGTCACAAAGACACATCTCAAAACCCATTGGAAGCTGCTTACGCTGTGCTAAGACTGTTATCACCTCAACTTGCTGCAAGTAGTTCAAAGCAGCTTCTTCCCGCTCTAATAATTGGTGATCTTGGGGATTTTCTGAAGACACTAATTTTTCTCTGTGAGATTCAGGAAGATCTAGAACGGACCTAGGAAATATTTTATAAAAATTATTTGACTTGTTGTTTCCAAACTGAATTTTTTTTTTCAATTGAGCTGACCCTAATTGTGAAACATAAAAAGAATTCATTCCAAATAAAATTAAAGTTAAGAAATTTCTGAAGTAAGCCTCATAGATTAGCTTTTGGAACAATATTAAAATGCAATGAGACTTAAGAAACAATTAGTATTTCTATTTTTTATTTTATAGTTACACTTCTTTAAAAAAAAAAAAAAAAGGATACTAATATTTCAACACTTAATAAATTATTTATCCAAATTATTTGATTAAAATTTTAATATTTTTTTTTAGTGAATATATTAAGTAGGTTTCAATGATCTGGAAATTGTGAATAGTTTAAAGTGGCACAACAGCTTTCTGTGCCACATCGCAATTAAGTTTTAAGACATAAGCAGCCACTATAAAAATTAATTCAAAAATGTAAAAAGATGCATCTCATTATGCAATGCACAAAACTTTCATGGAAGAATAATAAAGCTTTTCTTTTACTTCTTGCCATAAACTATAAGTTAATTGCAGCCATTTTAAAACTGTGGGAAAATTTCACTTGCAGATACAGCTGTTAAATTGTAATTAAAATGGGCTGCTGAATGGTTTATAAAATAAAGATACTTCTTAAACTTTAGCTGCATACTTAAAATTTTCTGGGGTTGGAAGCCATTGGTGAAAATAGCCTTTGACTAAGGTCATATTTCTGTGTTTCTGCACAGCCAAAACATCCTCTACATCCGGAGTTGACTTGGCTGTATTTAATTCACTGAAAAATTATAAGAAAGATTTCCTAAATATATTTATGGCAGTGTGTGTTACAACTCTTAATGTTCTATCTCCATGCATGAGAAAGGCAAAGATACTTCATAACACTAAATAATTGTTTATTTGAACTATGATAAGGTTAACATAACATGCCAATAAGAAATAAAACTTCTGTGCTTTTTTAATAAATTCAAGAGAATGTCTAGAGAATCCAAAAATACAATTCCATAAATTTTATTTTCCCAAAATTATTTAGACAATAAATAAGTAAATAATAAATAAAAGATAATAAATTTCCAACATATGTAGAGGATGTTGTTTTTCAATGTTGTCATAATGTTGTAATTAAGAGTCTTTTTTAACACTCATTCTTGAGAGAGTTACAAAAGCGACCAATTGCTATTCTATAAAGGAACTTTTGACTGATAATAGATCAGATATCAAAAGGTATCACTTGCAGCCAAAAGTTAGAAATCATCAAATTTACTAGAGCTTTAAAAAAATGTCTTAATCTTCTTTAATTTAGATGTCTTCTTAGAAGTTTGCAAAACATTTCTTATCTAACAAGCCAAGCTCATTTGCATTAAATGTGTGAATTCAGTCCTACATTCACCCCTCTTTAGATGTACCATTAAAGACACCTTTTGCTTTGGAATTCAACATTTTTTCTATCTTTTTTTACCTATTCCTACAAATTTATCAAGACCTGATTTTAGTAAATATTCTACATAAATATTTTAAAACTTTTGGGTGTCACTTATCAAAATGAAATGAAGAGCATAAAATTCTATTAGCATGCCATCATTTGTATTTAATGTCTTTATATTAAGCAATTATGTTACACAAAGCTATATATTGATGATGTGAACCCATTAAATTTTTTTAAAGTTAAAATTCAACATGTGACATTTTTTAAATTTGACAAAGAAACATATTTAAAAAAAGATTAGGATAGCTGTTCAATAATCAATTAAATTGTTAACTAAATGACAAACACACCTTAACTTGTAACACCGCCCCCACCCCCCACAACAAAACTATTGGGATTTATATTTTTAACACATTTTTAATCTTTCAGTCTTACCAGATTGTTTCATCTTTTGATTGTCTGCTCTCAATGTTAGGTAATGGTGAGTAGCGTTGAACATCAGGATGGACATTGTTTTCAACCCCATTAATTGGAGGTAAACTCCTCACCAAATTGGCCTGTGGTTTCGCATCTCTAAATCTGCCAGCTTGGGATGTAGGACGATGAATAACCTTAAGTGGTGTAAATGAAAATAAAAAATACTTCTAAAGGAAAAAAAATAGAGAGATAAAAGGTAAAAAACATGAAGAAAAACATATTGTTAAGATAAATAATATTTTCTCTAACTAGCTTTCTAAAGAAATAGAAAACTTCATTTATGTGTATGAAGATATGCTATTTATTTATTTATTTATTTATTTTTTAAAATTCCATTAAGCTTTACTTAAAAACCATGTATTTACAAAATAGCTAAATCAGAATAAGGCCAGCAAAGAAAAACAAAAGTCTTCGCATAATCTTATTAAAGGAAATGTATAATTAAATGTTTAACAAGGACTCCAGTGTTTCTAGCAAGTATTTTTGTGTCTGCTCAGAGCACTGACCACCTCAAATCTGTTTATGGTCTTCTGGGCATATTGATCCCAATCAGCTGACATATACACTAATATTATATTGGCTGCACAAAGGCTTTATAGGCTTTGAGGATGGAGCAAATATATGAGGGGTATAAAACTGATTTGTCATTTTCACTGAACCTATAAATTATAAACATACATTTTTAAATGCTAAATAAAATAATATATCTGAAGGTAAAATGTTTCAAGACTTCATTTGAAGATGAGTTTTAATTTACTATAAAAAAGAATTTAAAAGTTATATAATACTAAACTTTATTACATAGAGAAAGTGATAGCAAAACAGTAGCTATGTATTAAGGGAAAAGATTACAAATAAATTTATGGGAAACTTTAATTGGTAATTTCATGTTGAAATATTAGAAAATATTTTTAGCATTGAAACAACATTTTAGTCTTAGTTTTAAAAATTATTTAATTCTAATTTGTGTTATTTTACTTTCATAGCATGAACATTTCAATAATAAATTACCCACACAAAAAAGAAAAAATGCATACAAAATTAAGGTATATAGTGACAATAATATTTACTCACAAATAAAACTAAAAAGTTGACTTCGACAACTGTTTACCATCAAATTAGCTGAGACAAACTATTTTTCTTTACTTTAATTTTAAAACTTACAGTGTTGTCTAAAAAGTCCACTAAGTTCTTATATCTCTTTTTTGTTTCAGGGCTTGCCTCTGGATTCTGCAGAGCTTCTCTGAAATGTTTGTACCATTCAGTGTTCTTACTTTTTGTAGGTAACAGATCAACCAAAATACGAGCTTTGTCCTAGATCAAATAATTCAAACAAGGTTATGCTGTGTAGAAATATTTCAAATGGAGATGTATTTAAATCAGATTAATGATGTAAATTTATGTTAAAGATTTGACTGCTAATTATTTAATGACAGACAAACTGATTTCCAGGAAGTAGTTTTTAAGAAAAATAATTCTTAAAATTTGTAAAGCTTTCAAAGCTTTTTAAGTTAAATGCATATTACCAATTTCTTAATGACGCAAGTCTGAATACTAAATTATTATGTCTTTTTTTAAACATATCTTTAAAAAGTCTAAAATGTTTGTAGTTGAATTTAACCAAATTTACCTGTGATGTTCTTCCACTCTCAATCTTTTTAAGATCTTTAGCAGCTATTACACCTGCCTCCATCAGCAATCCAATTATGTGTTCTACTCGCAGTTCCTGTACCAATGCAATTCTATTAACTTTTAGCCGCATTAAATTTTGACGATCTATTCCAGTTGTTGAGCTCAATGATGTAGGACTTTGGCCAGAGCTATGTATCAGATAGCACGCATCATATCAATAAAAACATAATAAATTCATCATTTTCATGTAATTTTGATTAATGTTTAAAACATCAGTCATTATTTTTTAATTCTCAGTTCTACTTGCTTTAGAGTTTGTTTAAATTTATGTAGTTCTTTTATGCTTTAATGATATGGTAAAGAATTTTATTACAGATAATAAAATAGCCTTAGCAGAAGAAAAAAATGCTCCCAAATCCAAGTCATGCAAAAGGTCCATAAAACTTAAAGCTGAAAGAACTACTTCTGCAGAGCAGAAAAGCCAATATAGAAAAGACCATCACAATACTGTCCTGTATACTCCTGCACAAGAAAAGGTTGAGCCTTCTGAATATCCAGGGAAATTATCAACTTCAGTGTAAACTATATAATGGAATGATGGTCTTTATTGAGATTACTGGTCAACTAACAAATGTTTAAAATTTGTGTAGGTATATTTTCAGCTAACTACTTACGATCATTTTTGTAAGATTCACAGCTCCATTCTTGCTACCCCTAATTTAGCACCATGAATTATTTTAGCATCATCAAGTTTTAAAATTTAGCAGAATTTACGCTAAAAATTATGCGTGCCATTGATGCCCAATTACTTGAAAATGTATGTTCCTTTTGTTGCTCACGCTCACTGATTGCTAGTAGGTGTATTTTTAATAATGTTTTCAAAGGTTTTTACTTGTAATTTACCATTCAAAAAACGTATCGGCGCACGCCGCTTAGTGAGGTAAATGTACCTATATTACAATAGGTATTTGAAAGACGTAGCGAAGATACCGGCAATTAATCGGCCCAAAAATTTGCGTTCGGTCTTTTAGTGACAATTTTCCTGCTAGTCAAAGGCATTTGATTACCACATTAATAGTTTTAGTACGGCGAGTGTGGCTCAAACCCTATTTAAACAGAAAAAACGGGGAGGGAAAACATGTGCGCCGCAAAATTCACTTATTCTGGTGAGTTAATGATTGAAAAAAATATGTTTTTTTAATAAATTCCATTTATCATCATTGTTTACTCCGTAGCTTTATAATTTTATTACTATTATTAATTTTAATACACATTTTGACTGAGCTGACCGGCAACACACACAAGAGAGGTAAACATGACGTCACAACGGACGTGGCAAGGCATTGGTTTTTTAAACTAATGAGAAATACCTCGCTAACTTTAACGAACCATTGAACCGGTCCTCTTATTTAGACCGGTGAACTACGAGTCCTCAAAATAAAATATTAAAAAAGACAATTAACCATCACTGTTTAATTAATTCTTTGGAATTTTTTTTAAAAATGCGTTGAATTGAGGGCAATTCGGAAAGAGTTGAACGCAAGCGGGGGAAGCGGGCTTTGATGTCATAAGACAACGCCAGGCGACAACATTCTCTTGTTAGTTCTCAAAACATAAGGGATATAAGGACGAGCGGTTATCCGTATAACTGGCCTTTTTTGAACGGTTAGCCGGTCCTCAAAAACAAGCGGTCTTAACAACCTTATTAATCACCACTGTTAAACACAACGCGACAGAAACAACTAAAATTTGCCGTCAAATATGCATTTTTAAATTACCGTAATTTACGCGTAATTTTCAAAATTATGTTACCGTAAATTACACGTAACTTTCACGTAACGTTACGTTTACTTCAAACCCTATGTATAATACTAAATAATATATAACACATGGGGCCTAAATTTAAAATTTTAATTCTTAAAAACAAATGATTTAAAATTAAATGGCTTAGGGGCTGTCCATAAATGACATCAGCCACCTAGGGGGGAGGAGGGTCCACACATTTGTGACAATGTGTGATGAGGGGGTTGTTTGAAAATAAAAGTTCCACTGACTTAAATACTTCATTTCTTACAATTTATTTAATGACGTTTTACATGGCTTAATGTGTGTTAACATATTAGAGTGCAACTTTACAGTAAATACGTGACAAAAATTATGAAACATTGAGTTCAATCATGCTCCTTTTCAAATAGAAAATACAGCTTTTATGGGGGGTGGGATCAAAGTTTAATGACTTAATATTTGCATGGGGAGGGGGAGTGAAAATTCGACAAAAATCATGTGATGTGAATATGTGATGTCATTTATTACAGTCCCTCAGGCAAAGAATTCAAAAGTAAATGAATAAAGTAAGACTAAAATTACTAATAATTACTAATACTAATTTACTAATATGATTATATGAAGTTTATTAGATTTATAATTTATATGAATAAAAATATGTAGGCCTATTGATTCATTATTGAATGAAACGTATACTTTACTTTTTTGTAACTTGACTTTATAATTATAATACTTGGTGTTTTTTTTAATTGCTCAAGTCAAGTCATTAATTGTTAACTACTGTTAAGTGACTTAAACTTTAGTAAGTCAGTTTAACTAGTTAAAAGTTAAAGAAATAAATTTAAAGTCAAGTATTCAGTATTCAATTTTTTTTTTCTGATTTTTCTTACTTTTAATTTTTACTTACTTTTCTAAAATGTACGTGTTGCGTCGAATTGAAGCTGCCATGTTATTATAGTCTTTAATAAACTTCAGATTACTGTTATCTCAAATTCTTTTATTGATAATTATTACAAAGTAATGGAAAATTTCATATTTATTCAGTTTAATGAGTTCATTCTCAAACATTGTTTACATGGTCGTCAATCCGCCATATTGTGTCTAGAAACGGTCTATTTAAAAACTAATTGTTAAATATTTTATAATTACATTGTGTTAAATAAATTAAAACATATTTTTAGCATCTTAATTCTTGAAAAAATAATTTAATTTAAAAAAGCGTTAAAAATAATTAGAAAATATAAATTAATCACGGTGAGATAAGATAAGATATGATAAGATAAGATAAGGTACTATATTAACAAAAGTTGTAACATTTTTAACGCTCTTTTGAGTTTGAGATACAATAATCATCAAATAAGCAATCTTTTTGTTGGAAATAAAAACTTAATTTTGACGCAAAATAGTTTCCGAAAGAATAAATAATGACCGACATAGATCTATGTTCATTTAGAGTTTAGAGACAGAAAAATGTATGCACTAATAAGTAATTGGCCCAGAAGTTAACCCAAAAAATCAAACTAGCCATATTTTAAGAGCTTAGTGCTAAAAGTACATAAGTCATAAAATAAACATTTTTAATAATTATTTATTTATTTTGTCTCTTTGAATATTGTATTGCTTATTGTAATTTTTAAGCTATTAAAAAAATTGGACCAGATTACATTGTATTGTTTTCATCTTCATTCAGTCAAATGGTCTTAATCAGATGTTAATTAATTATTCACTGTTTATATTGAATTTTAAATTTTGTGATGGGTGTGCTGTAAAATAGAGCCCTTAAGCTAAATAAGACCTTGGGTTTTACCTTATTTAGATAAACAAAAGGTGTTTCCTAAAATTGCTATCTGATTTTTAAAATTTAGATGTTTACTAATTACTATCTTCAGTTGGTGTTGTCTTATCTATACAGACGCTCCTTCTATACAGAAGATAATTGCATCCACAGACCATCCCAGTCTATTGGTAAGTGATGCAACGTTCATGGATTCACGGGCCAATGCTATGTGGGTTCCACACATTACCCAGCCGCCTCTATTTTTCCAACTAGTATTAGGTACCGATTCGGAGCGGGGTGGACTCAGGGACACACTAGGCGCCGATAACAAACCCTTGCCTTCACGTGGATTTGAACCCGTAACCATCGGTACATCAGCCGAGTGCGCATGCCACTCAACATGATTACAATAATCAATTATTCGTGGAGTGTAATTATTATTTTTAAATTGATGCAGCGGAGTTGTTTCCAGTAAAAGGTGTATTTAAGACTTCCAACAGATTTAACCTAAGTCGATGACAAACCCAATAGAATAAAAAAAAATTGCTGGATATGCAAATAAAGGGAGTTTCAAACAATATACAAAATGAGTCGTGAGACTGAAATCGGGCTTTTAAAAAAGTAAATGAAAAAGACGTAAACAGGGTAAGTGTTAGCCTAACAGGACGTAACAAAACAGTGAACATTTCGGCAAAGAGCCTTTTTCAACAGACATACAATACACAAATAATACGAATATAAAAAAGAAAAACTTAGCTGCGGTGATATGTAAAATTAGGGATGGATTTATTTGAACTAGCCACAATGTTGTCTACACCATAGTGTGTATTTTAAAATACATAGATGAGACGGAGAGGTCATTTTCGTGCCGCATAGCTGAATACATTCGGGCGATTACACAAGACAAACAGTGTCCCGTCTCCCGACACTTCAATGGACGCGACCATATGGGCGCCAAGGACCTGGCAGTCACCACCATTGTCTCTTGCACAAACACACCCAGGAGGGTCAGTCTGGAGAATAGACTCATACACGAGTGGGGGACTCTTGCGCCACATGGGATGAATGTTGTGTTTGCTTTGACCACCTATTCGTTTTGCCCCACCCACTCTCCCATTTCCTATATAGGCTCGCTCTGCCCTCTTTCAGCTTTACTTTCATTGACTCTTTGGATTTAACCACAGCAAAGTTTTTATTTTTTATAATCTTTTTATTTGTGTATTGTATGTACATTGAAAAAGGCTCTTTGCCGAAACGTTCGCTGTTTTGTTACGTCCTGTCATGCTAACCCTTACCTTGTTTATGTCTTTTCCATTTACTTGAAACAATATAGTCTGAAGAAGCAGATACGATCTTTTTATTGTGAAGAATTTTGCCGACGAGGGTAAGTTAAACGGTTTCATGCTTTGGGGCCTACGAAGTTCTTAATCGGGGATTTGCATCATGTTTGTAATCACCGGGTTTTTAAAGCGTATCCTTAATTAAGCGTGTCATCTCTTATGATGCATAGTTACGTTAGCACTCTTCTGTATAGAACGAGTGTCTTTAATGTAGTAAACATGTATTAGTTAAGATAAATGACGTCACTCTATTTTTGGTTACGTCATGGTGTTTTATATTAAATTTTAATTATTTTGTTATTTTAAAAAATGTTTGTCCGAAAATGCGACGTGCTTTAGGGGGGGGGGGGGGGGCGG